>APFE031306838.1:38993-82657 GCA_000404065.3 Pinus taeda
TAAAACCAAAAATAAAAATAAAATAAAATTGAAACAAATAATAAAATAATTAATAATTATAATTATTCTATAGCCAAGTGTGAAAGAGAGATGTTGTAATGTTTTGTTATGTAAACATTTTGACTTAGCGGTTTTTGGAATCACGGTTTTGACAACCCATGGTATTCATGTGGAATATAATCTATTTAAGGGGGGAGAAAATAATTTGATTACATAGCTCAGTTATTTGAATTATGTGTTCTGCCTTGGAATGAAATTTTAAGAAAGTCAGGGTGATCCATATTACTATTTTGCATCCATGAATTGTTTTCTAGAGTAATAGGTTAAGCTATTCAATTTTCTACAAGGATCTTGAGCAAAGGCATACAATCATTTCCACTGTATATTGATTTAGGTTTTAATTTATAAAGGTATGTGCACCAATGGATCACCATTTTGTTTACCTCCATATAAACATGAATTTATTAATGTAGATACTAGAAAAACATAGATTTTGAATGTGTTGTATTTGTTATCCTCACAAGAGTTATAAGAAAAAAGATTTCAAGTTTATGTGGGGGAGGAGCTTTGAAACGCAATGTGGGTTGTGAGAGAAAAATAGTGATTTTTTAGATGAGTTTGTGTTCATATTGTTAACAATTTTTATTGAAAATTTATTCATATTAACCCTGCAAGATATTAGAATTTTTTTATTTTTTTCCCCAAGGGAAAATCAAAATTTTATCAAAAAGAAAAAAATTACATTTTGCGGATGCTAAAAAGCATTCGAGTAGACCAATCTTACCTAGTACCCAAGAAAAAACGAAATCTCACAAGAGAAATAACACTAATATACTTTTTTATGCCCTTCTTTTTCTCCACTTTCCGCCAATCACCAGAGTTGGGAGCGGAAGATACAATAGAAATTTCAATTCTCATCTACATTTACATAAATTTCTTTATCATAGTCTGAACTCTCTGATGTATTAATTCTTTTAATATCACTTTCTTCTTTTACAAAGGAAGTCTTCACAATATGTTGTTGCTGAGTTATAGATGTTGTTACTTTGGACAAGGTTGGAACTAACGAAGTTGCCTACTCTACCCCGTTCTTCTTTTTGATTTCGTAGGAATTCTATTCAACAATGTTTGTAGTATTCTCTGGGGATTCTTCTTCGTCGACTTCAACTTCCTGTGAATCTAAGAACTACCATCCTTTTGGCTTTTGGGCTTGTCTCTTTTTTTCTTTTGGGATCTTTCTTTGCTTGAGGACACAAGTTTTGATGATCTCTTTTTTAAAAACATATACAACATCTAAATGATGTATTTTAAGAATATAGAGACTAGGACCACTGCAGATTATTATGAATCAGAATAATGCAATCAGGTAAACCCTTACTAAGGTCTACCTCTACACATATCCTGGCAAAAGCGAAAATTATTTTTGTGACTCTATTTGCATCCACCTTTAGGAACTCCTCCAAAGAATTGCTTATTCCTTCTAACACTTTGTGATGATAAAAATGTAATGGTAGATTATGTAACGTATTCCACATCGACATTTTGGAGACCACCATGTTATTTGCATCAAAACCCAAAACCATGGGATCATGAAAAGGCCTGCATTTCCCCACAAACATGGTCCCTCTTTTAAAACATAATCCATATCTTTTGTTGTGACAAATTTTACAACAAAAAATGCCCTAGAACATAGGTGAATATCATTGTTTTTAATCCAAGTGGAAGATATTGATTGATGTAAATTCTTCGTCTTGGGACAGAAATCTTTAAATCTGCATATGATTGTTCTTGAGTGGAAATCATAGTAGAGCTCATTGACCTCTAGCGGGTTGAATGTCAAAGTCGATACCTGGTTCATCTATTCCACAATATAGGGACCAAGAATATTAAGGATGTGATCTGAATTTTTGTGCAGATCAACCCTTCTTTTAACCATGTCCTTGAAAGAAACTAGACCTTTGGAGCTAGACCCAGGACATCCTCCAAGTAATCTCGTATTAAGGATAATAGTTGAATCACATTCAATGCCATAGTCTTGCATCTTGGTGCCCTCCTGCAATGATTTCCCTACATAAATCAAGCTTTAAAGATTTGTTGAAATACCCAACTGTTCTTGAATATTTTTCTTGAGAAATTGAACTCGATCCCCAATTAAAACCCTCATGGGTACTGATTTTCCATCCAGAGATTTATAAAAATATGGTAATGTGCTCCCGCTGACAGATCTGGGATTTGCAAAATGGGTTCCATCCTCTCTTTTGATGTAACCTGTAATCTCAAAGGTGGAGAGGGGATCCGTAAAGACTTTCCTAAATATGTTGTAAAAACCACCTATCCATTTAGATTTGATGGAAAACTCAAAACATATCTGACTTGTGATCTTGTGTATAAATCTGGCTTTGGGTAAGAATGGGTCTCAGATCCTCCACGCCACCGAAGGCACCTTTGATCAACCACCAATTCGTTTAATTCCCATACACCACTAGATTTGGAAAAAACCCATTTTATTTTGTCTGGATGTGATCTACAGGATCTTTGATTATAGGTTGATCTAAGATTTGCATCCAAATATTCTTGAAATATATGCTCCCTCTACATCGATGTGGGCCCAGCTGATATTGAGGCAGTGACAAAGGACTACGCTCACTCTCTAGCTGTAGAATTTGCCAAACATTTTTCTCAAACTAAGGATTATGTCAAAATAAACAATTGTCATGACCTATGGAAAAAATCGCGCACACGAAATCGACATTCTGACAGATCCTTCGATTACAAGAATGCCAAATTGTGACCCCTGCGCTTAGATACACATGAAATAGCGAGGGATTCATCCAACGCAAGACCTTTGAGCCTGCAATCATCATAAAAAAGCTGAATTGAATACAAAAATATGTTATTAGCCATAGATCCACACTCGTAGAGGCACGATCTGGCACAATGATAAAGAAATCATCAATGTTCACCAAGGTACCCCACCAAATCTTTTGACTACTGAGAGCAATTTGATATGCAAGACACCATTAATTTGCTTTCCATTTTCATAGATCTGGACAAAGAAAACTACCTCTATGAATGCCAATATCAGACTCGCCCTCGGTGGCGATGACCATGTAGTTCCTGCATACACAGCCAAAAACCTTAGCATAACTCATTTTCTCCTCTTAAACCAAAAATATCATCTTTTCCTATATCTTCATTAGAATGTTTTTAATAAATTACTAAGTTATTTTTACTTCATAAATTATAATGTTGAATAGTGGTCATATTGGTGACATATTTAACAATTTTTAATATCTATAATAGATGTTCTATGGAGAATCATAACATGTTCCAAGTTATTTTCCTATTTTATTTAATTTTACTTATTTTACTATATCTTTTATAATATGTTTTTTTTGTTAGTCAAACTTTTTATATCAATTTCGCAAAAATGGAGTACATTTGATCATGTATTTCTCAACTCTCCTCACCTCAACTCTCCTCACCTCACTTCAACTAGATGTTTTAGTCGAGAGAGATCTACAGTACCTTGAAAACAAAATACAACTTCTGCAAAAAACCAAAAGACTAGCAAGCAATAAGGCCCAGAAGACTTCCAGAACAAAAAAATTATCCACAACTAGCAAGAATACATTAGAGGGTTATGCATTTGTGTATTTCTAGGGGCCATCGACAGACTGTGCCCCTCGTGAATGTGAAAAGCAATATGAGCTAACCTAGCCTCTATTTCATCCAATTGCTCATTAGATCTGCGTTGGTTACGACGAACATATGCTAGATGGTCCAATATTTTTCCTTTAGAAAACTACAAATCATTAATGTAAGAAATTACCTCATTCTAGTCTTCATAACGCTGCTCTTGGAGGATGTCCAGGTTGGCTTGGATGTCATGTAGCTATTCGACGATGAACTACATCTTTATTGGTTTCTCAACACTTGCCGATGACTGGGCTCTCTCTTGAGCGACCTGCTCCTCCATCATGCCACCCTCCTCATTGCATTCCTCCCCTCTCACATCTCGAGCCTATAATTTCCCATGGTGGTCAGCTCCATGTCAGGCTCTACTCCTCTGCCTTTTCATGGCACCACTAAAAGACCCAAATTTCCCCACAACTAGTCGACACCCTCGAGCCCACTCCACCCTTGAACCAACACTCAGAAGGCTAATAGGTTTCGTCTGCCCAGTTGAAGTTTCATCCCCCCACTGTTAGGCACAACTCTCTACACACACTACTCTCTTGTTCAACCACACCAGACTTCTACCCACTATTGCAGAATGCTTGCATGTTATGTGGACTTATCCCTCTTGCGAACAAGAGCAACCTCCTTATACTTCAAATAAACCTAGTAACAAACAAACAAGAATTGCTACCTTTCTCTAGACTATGATTGATTGAAAGCAAATGCTATGATAGAGACCTCTTTCTGATTAAATGAAACTATTTTTGAAGTCCCCTTAAATCTTTCGACCATTCGCTCCTTGATGCTATAGAGATCCTCTCATTGTTCTCTGCAACTTCTCCATAATGTCTTGAAAGATATCTTCATAGACATAGACAAACAAGAGAACAAGGCATATAATATATAACAAAAGAGATAAATGGACTAATTAACCAATTATTATCATAAACTAATCAATATGCAATCACAATATATGTAGGTGATCAAGGAATCCTACAAATTAGATCAACAAAGATGTAATTGAGAAAGAACAAATGCATTTATATTAATAAACTAGAGAAAATCCTTACACCATGTAGCCTTGATGTTGCAAGTCTCTTCCACAATATTCAATTGTTTCCCTTGCATGAATATCATCCCAACCTTATTCCAACAACATAAGCCTACTTCCAACAGTCCTCCCCCAATCCTCAAACCTGTAGGAGCTTTATAGGCCAATAATGGGTAGTTTTGGATCCATTCTCTAAGGGATGAGATCCACTAATAGCATGACAAGGGTTCCACAAAGGAAGGGGAGTTGCTCCATGATGGGAGGGATCAAGGCTGAATAAGTACCCATTCAAAGCTTGTTAGTTGGAATAGATGCTACCAACAATGATTATAGACTTTAATTTTTATTTTTACATTCGTTAAGTCACATTCGCAGGTCACAATGTAAGATAGTGCGTACTTATGTGTAGCTTCTAGTAGTCTTCTCTGCGTATGCACAAAAATTAATTAGGGAACTATGCAGGTAGCCAAAAATAGGGTTTTGTACCATGGGATCCAGAAATTTCACTTTCTTCGGGATGATTTCGATTCTAAATTTGCAAGGGGAAGCTTTTGGAACACATTTGTGGATAGCAAAAGATCCAAACTAGTGGTCATTTGCCTAATATTACAAAATTATGTGTAACAGATTTCCCCATAAAGTGTAAAGTCAGAAAAGATGTTTGATGACTGAAGTGCTTTATCATGCCAAGGTTTGGGTTAGAGACAGCAGTCGGAGACCTGAAACACCCAATAAAATGTCACAATGCAATATATAATATTGTCGCAAAGGTTGGAATTCCCATACTCAAAGTATAAATGTCTCAAAGAATAGTATGGAAATACATTTAAAGATCCATGTCCAAAGACAACATAGTATGGATGCAACCATCAATGGATCTATGTTTATAATCATGAATATTTAATAACTCCAAGCAGCCTAGATGGATGAAACTGGATCTTGGGTCTTGATCTCCATATCTCGATCCATAGTACGAATCTAGCCATGCGAGTGAATGTCTTGAAGTCGAACATGGTAGAAACCACTTGATTGCCAATGAATTATGTGAATCGTTAACAAGCGCAAGAGAAACCACCAATAATGACAATGGCTCTCAAGGTACATCCAGTACAATCTATGAAGTTTGAATCGATGTGATGAAGTTGAACACTCATAGAATCATTCAATCGAAGATTAATTATGATAACATGACATGGAAGGAGAGAAACTTGCCATTAAGGCATGTAGGCTCCAAGGTACTGAAGGTTTCCAGATCAACTTCCTAGATAGTGAGTTGAAGTCGATTGGAAGTGACCCATTACAGGAGGGCCTACGACACAAAACTCATGTCAAGTTTTGAAGAACAATAGTTTATAGTAATATAGGACTAACTCAGGGATGGTCGATGCAACTGAAGGCTATGACAGGAAAACTAATTTGACTGAGGTTGAACTTCTCTTAAACATATCTGAGACCCGACATGATGACTTGGCAACATTTGACTAAAAAATAAACCCAAACCAATAGAAGACTTTCTGTAAGGTATGGTCAACTAAGAAGCAAATGGATTTCCCAACCCAGACACAAAAGTGACGGAGTGTCATGTTCAAGAGCGACATACAGGCTTTTATAAAACAAACACAAATATTCTTTCTCACTTTTCCCCCACCATTACTAACAAGTACCTCTTTATTTTTTACAAGCTTGAGGAGGATAACATATGCTTGTCTTGTAAGCTCATCCTTCAGATGAGTCCTTAGAAGTATTTTTAACAAACCCTAGGAAGGAGTAGTTTGGTCTTGTTATGCTTAATGAAGCCTTTACTATTTAGATTTTATGAGTCCAGTAAAGGGGTAACTCGATGTCATTTTCATGTTTAAAGAGTTTGAAAAGACAAGAAAAGAAAACACATTCAACTCTTTCAACGTAAATTTTAATGAGCCCAGAGAAAGTAAAGCTCAGTGTTTTTCAGTTTTATGGAGTCAGAAGAAGAACATAAGTAAACTCCACATTGTACTTTTTCATAAATTGAGTCCCTTAAGCCCAAAAAAGGGTAAAATAATGCAAGAGAGAACCCTATTGACAATGATTAGTCAACATATACCTTTTTCATAAATAGTCTAGTTCAGTCTGTAAAAAGGGTAAACTTATACTGAACAGATGGTTGTTCATTAACTTTTATGAGTTTGAACAATCAAGTAATCGATGATATTGTCGTGTTTAAGGAGTCTAAAAAGGGCATAAAGAGAACTCTAGGGTTTCACATTTTTCGTAAGTTTTAATGAGTTCGAAAAAAAGTGATAAAAATATAAGGATTGACCTGTGTTTGCTGATAATTTTGATACGGAGCAGCCTGAGGTTTCCCTTGGGGTTGCTAAAGTGCCTAAAGACTGTATTGCAACTGAGCTCCAAACTATACCTGAGGCCCAGGTGGCATTTTATAAACAGGTTGGCCTTGAAATCCAATTTGAGTTTGGAGACTAGGTTGAGTCTGGAGTCCAGCCTGAGTCTGGAAATCGTGTGGGGCCTAAGAAACAGTAAGCATTTGGATGCTTGGTTGATTGAGAGATGGATTGATTTGACTGGACTGATGTCCCTGTTGAAATTGGGGTTGACCCAACTGGTTAGAAGGTTTACCTTGCTGGTATGGAGGTTGACCTATTTTGCCAAAAGGTTGAACTTGCCGGGTAATAGTTTGACCTTGCTGAAACTGAGGCTGGCCCATTTGACAAAAGGGTTGACTTGGCTAGAAAGTAGGTTGGCCTTCCTGGATATGAGACTAAACTACTTAACCAGAGGGTTGACCTTGCTGGGAAACGGGTTGTCCTGGCTGGGATTGAGGCTGACCTTGTTGACCAGAAGGTTGCCCTGAATAAGAAAAAGAGGAACCACCAAGGACCGAAGGTTGTCCCTGTAAAGGTTGTCCTTGTATGCCTAAAGGTTTCCCTTGATACAGTTGCCCCTGATGGGTTTTCCCTTGAAAACCGAAAGGTTGTCCTGGTAAAAGTTGGCCACCATGGTAGGAAGTATGATACCAAGCAACGGATAACGGAACAACCACTTCAACCATAGGCTGAGGGGGAAGGAACCCTGTATGATAAATATGGGCCCCCCGAGGATCATAATAGTGCAATGGGTTATGCGGATGGGACGGTAGTTGGGAGCCCATAAGGTTATGATTCGGTTTTTGAAGAGAAAACATATATTTCTCATATGACCACCCTACTGGAATGGGATCGGAAGAAAGCGAGACATTACCCAAAGGGTTAATGACTCCAAATGTCGAAGATGAAGGACCACTACTAGCGGGTTCAACAGAAGGGCCAGTAACAGTGGTAACCACCAAGGATGCAATAACGGCACTAACAGCAGGAGCTGTAGAGGCCACACAAACAATGGGTTGTGACGAAATAGACGTAACTAAGATGTCGTGGATCTGAGATATGAAAGGCCCTGAAGTTGGGGTGATAGCAGGAGACCACACATAACTCCTATTCAGAGACGTGGAACTCATGATGTCCGACAAGGCACAATAGCGCAACGGTAGTGATATGTCAAGAGGGGTGCTAAAAGGGATACCTTCCGAGGGAAGAGGATTTTCTCCACTTGACACAAGGTTCTCTTCACTTGTAACGGGGCTCATCTCATCCAAGTCGAAAGAAGACGTTGCCACCGAAACACCAGGGGGAGTAAATGAGAAGTCTTCTTCTGAAGGTTCCCAAAGAGGATTCCAATTAATATCGTAAGGCTCCCCTCCTGAAGCTCGAGAGTCAAGAGGTTGAATACTTGTGATAATAGGAATGGTGCCACCAATAGCTGATACCTCAAAAGAGACAGGGGTTGCAGAGTCTTCGTCACTTGGTAAAGGGGACGAGATCGATGAGTTCACCAGGATGGCCTAACTCAAAATACGAGAAAAAGAAATAATTGATTCAGGTTGCAACTCTACGTGAATCAAGAACATGTCCAAGATTAATAGGTAAAATGTGAGTGTGGACAAATAAATTTTATGACATAGGAATGAAACTTGACCGTTTCATGTTTAAAGAGTCGAGAAAAAGGACAAAAGATGACTCTAGTTGCATTCGAATGTTTAATGAGCCTGAAAGGACAAGTGCTTAGATGATCTTTTACTTTTAAGGAGTCGAAAAAGAATGAAAGTGACTGCTTTGGAGTACTAGACAAGAGGTTTACCAAACAAATCACAAAACTGCATATACACCTTGGTGATCAAATGAAAGAGAAATAACCAAGGACTTTCCATACGGCAGTCAATACTCCCAAATGTTGTGTTTGGTGCATTATGATTCGTAAGGCAGCAGACTCGGCTTCCTATGGATAATAGGCTGATAACCTAGTGGGGTCTCCCAATATATACTCGATGGTACGAGGAACACAAATCCATACTAGTGGCTATTGAATCACAGAAGGAGAAATCACCCAACCTTAGCGAAAACAATAGTGACTAGGTTTAACGACGCTGGAGCACATCTCTAGCCTAGACCTCTAGATAAGTGTGTGTTAGGTTCCAATGTGTTTTTAGGTTCATTCAATAAATTTTAAGAGTTAATATTGGATTAAGTTTCGGTTTCCAGGCCTTATCAAATGTATTTCAACAATTTCTAAGATGCAACTACAATGAGTAAAACACCATTCCTTTCAATGAACAACTACCTAACTGAGGGAAAGGAGTTCATTTCCAAGCGAATGCAAACCAAGAGAAGAAAATGCGAGAAAAGCAGTGCATGCAAGCAATTCAATCACTAGGAAACACAATGCTTCAATGCAATTATCCTATAACTACTAATGAAAGATTTGAAATTTTCTTCTAACTTCTCAATCGTGACAAATTTAGTAATGCAAATGCGCTTTCACTTTCGTATGTTGTATGCATGCGATATTTTTTAATTTTAGAATTTAATGACAAACAAGCAAGTGCAAGCCTAATTGATCCAAACAAAAGTAATCTATGTTTGATAGTGTGGAAATCAAATCAATATGAGAAATTTATATAATAACCAAACACTAGAAACCAATAAAAAAGAAGACAAGCAGTAGAACATCCTCAAACAAATCAATCAGAATGGTTGTGGACAAATCTTGGACAGATGAGTAACCCAAACAAATGACTTCTTGACAAAACCTTGAAAAGATTTAGGTCACTAAGTTTGAAACCACAAGACTCAGATAAATGAAACCAAGGAGAAAGTGCCTAAACCAATACAGTCAACACAAGTGAGATAAGGGACAAGTGATAGTAGGGGGACAAGAAATGTTGGCCAATCCAGGAGGTAAGGCTGTGAAAAAGAACCTTACAGGAATTGTCGCAGGGGTTGAACTAGCAACCTGAGACGAAAACCAAATTGTCGCAAACACAAAGCTAGCAACTGAGCGACGTCGTGGCAAGTGTACACCTGTCTCCGGCGAAGATCCAATTTCAGGAATCGTCACAGCTGTATGACGAGATATCTATGACGTACATCTTGACCAAAGAGGACAGGCGCGACTCGTCGCAGTTGTTAAGCTATAAATAGTGACGATCTCAATTAAGAGAAAAAACAAAGCAAAAGAACCTGAAGGACACCAAACTTATCTCTCAGATAGTGAGAAGGACTACTAGATTGACTCAAGTAACCCAGAACACTGATGGCTCAGCCCCAAGATCAAGAGACACTATGTAATTCAATCAAAAACAAATTAAGAGCAAAACAAGAGACAACACACAAAGGATCCCCAGTAGAGTCACCAATTTGTGATGTAGGTAATGTTCCCTAGAGTGGGTCTAGTCATAGCAAGACAAAACAATAGCTAATTTCCTTAAACAGTCATTGTTGAAAGAGCCTACCTAAAACCGGTGTTCGATGGAGCTTTCGTTGTATCGCTTCAGCTATCGTTTCCTTTTCCTCGATGAGAGATTCACCTGAAACAACACAAGAGAACAACAGAACACATAATATAGCACAACAATGATCTATTCACTTACAGATTCAAGGAATCATAAGCTATCAAGTATATTTTACACATGACATAGGAAATCACCATTAATTGTATTAAAATGAGCAAAAGCAAAGCTTACAACTAAGCCTTGACGTCGCAAGCTTCCTCGAAGGGTCCAGTCAGTATGTCTCTTCAAGCATTCACTCTTGAAAGGGTCTCCCAAAAGGTTGATAACTCTCTCTCTCACTCAAAAGCACTAGTACAAGGCTAAGGCAATCCACAACCAATTGCTAGACTATCAATAATTCACACTGCAAACTATCAATCTCACACCAAAACTAGCCAATTTGCTCAATACCAAAAACTAGCTGATCATAGCAATGGGAAATGCTTTTATAAGAGGAGGAGCCTCCATAAATGAGGGAGAGGGAGCTTATCCCCAAGGGAGGTTTCTCCAAAGGTGGAGCCACCATCCCATAGGAGGAAAGGTGAACTTCCTTGACCCAACAACCAGTTCCAGAACCACCCAGAAGCATTATATTTGAACTAATTCGTCATATCTGGATCGTCGCGAGTCAAACACTAGGACTTAGAGACGACATCGCGGGTAACAGTGTATTCGAGCTATCATCGCAAGAAGGATATTTAGGACTTGCGACGAGCCCTAAAATCCGACTGTCGTAGAGAACAGATGTACCCTTGTGATGACGTCGCGACATTCTAGTTCATTATAGGAAATCGTCGCAGGCAGAATGAGGTTTACTTGCGAAGATCCTGAAACATGGGTAAAAAGGGTCAATCTGACGGATTAAAGAGCATTTGTTAATCTTCTTGAATGATTGGGAAGGTGTGGACACATTTATTTGAGCTATGACACAGATAAGATGTCACTCAGGGACTGACTTTATTTGAGATCAGGGGATACAGGGTCAGTGACAAATTACTGTGTAACAGATCCCCCATAAAGCATGAAGGCCGCGAGAGTGGGAGGGGTGAAATGCTTTATGAAACTATAACTGAACTGGAACACCATCGTTGAAAACCTACAGGCACAAGTACAACTGATATCTCTGACATTGAAAGAAATACATGTAGTCTAGGCATGGGCGCAGCCATCCAAAAGATAGATAGAATAGGTCTGTGGTATTGACGCAGCCATCCAGTTGATAAGACCATATAAAAATAGAGGTATGGTCATAGCCATCCAAAAAGACTCAAGTATGGTCGTAGCCATCCAATCAAAGAGTCATGTATACAATCACGAACTAATACACGCAACCTGAACTTATGTAATGTTAGTCTGGGGTCTTGAATCCCAACCGATCATAGTACAATTTCTAATATGCAAATAGATGTGTTGAGTTGAGCATACTAGAAAACTGCTTGATTACCATCCAATGATGTAAACTGTTAACAAGCGCGAGAGAGACCACCGGTATTGTCAATGGTTCTCAAGGTACCATCAGTACAATCCACAAAGTGTGAAGAATGATCTGGAGTCAAACATTTGTGGAATCACCTGACTGAAGACCAATAAGCAAGCCTGTTGTCGAGTATGAAGAACTTGCCATTGAGGCATGCAAGCTCCAAGGTACCCGAAAGGAATCTCTAGATTAACTTCCTAGATAATGAGTTGATGTCGACAAGAAGTGACCCGTCGCAAGAGGGCCATAATGTTTCCCACATCAACGACATGAGACAAGGAACAAGATGAAGATGAATGAAAAAGAGAGTCAGAGGAGGGTGTAAGGGTGCAAACTGCAGAAGGATTAAACTCTTGAACATATCAGCGACACGACTCCAGAATGTGGCAGCCTTTAGGTACCAAGGGACCGAAGTTCCAGCGGAGATGACAAGGATCAAATGGAATGAGGAAAAATGACAAACCCAAACCCTGGAAGGCCAATGACGATGTGAGGATATCCCAAACCCCCCGAGAGGAAAAAGTGTCGATGTTCAAGAGTGACTAGCTGTCGTAGGTAACCAATGGAATATTTCCAAATTTTTCCCCCACCATTGTTGGCGAGTACCCCAATTATTTTTGAAAAACAAGCTTGAAGGGGATAGCATATGCTTGTGATATAAGTCTGTCCTTCAGACAAATCCAACCTAGTGAAATTTTAATGAGCCCTAGGGAGGAGAGGCTCGGGTCTCATCATGGTGACGAGTCAAATGTTGTCAAGGTTTAATGAGTCTGACATAGATAAAACTCGGATTCTTTTTCATGTTTAGGGAGTTTGAAAAAGACACAGAAAAGAAAACTCCAGGGGGGGGCCTTTTCGTAAGTTTGTGTCTCTCAAGCCCGAAAAGGTAGAAAACGATACTCGAGAGAACCACTTGACCATTTCAGACAAGGAGTACTTTTTGTAAATAGTGTTTCCATTCCAAAAAAGTAGAAACTTACTGGAGACACGACGTTTCGTAACCAAGAACGAGCTCGAAACAACAAGAGCTTGGCCATCTTTTAGTTTTTAAATGGTCAGAAAAGAGCTGAAAGCGGACCTCCATTTTTATTCTCTTTAAGAGTCAAAAAGGGAAAAATACTCGGCAATCTTTTCATCTTTTACGAGTCAAAAAAGAGCTTAAAGAGGACTCATGAGAAATTTTCACAGTATTTACCAAGCATGTATCGATCAGTACCCACATCCAACACACCTGTTCCTGCACAGTGAAACCCAACCATAAGACCCATTCCACAAGGATACATGATTAATGTTTGAAAAGCTAAGTTTAAAACCCTAAAAACCATAGCCAAAACCCAAAAAACTATAGTAAAAACCCAAAAAACTATAGTAAAATCCCTAAATTTAAAAAAAAAGGCTATAATAAGGCATATGGTAAAAACAGAATTCACTTTGTTTATTTTTAACCGTGGTAAAACTCCAAACAACGCGTACCTTGTGAAATTGGGTTGTCGATTTCCGGAGTTGTGGTGGTTCATTGCATTCCAGACCTTCTCCAAGTAAGTATTCTACCTTTTCCTTTGTGTTTTGAGTGCATTTTAACCGTAATTTCAATGTTTTGGCTGAGTTTGGGAAGAATTTTTGTTTCAAAAATTCGCCTCAGTCGTCACAGATTTTCCCCACGCGGTTGCGATGACCGCGAATTCCAAACGGGCCAAAATCGGCATCATCACAAGAAAGCGATGTACCCCTGTGATGATCCAATAAATTGTAAACCGTACAAATCGGACCGTCCCAGCTGTTTTAGAAATAGCTACGACGAACACGGAAAACACAAAAAAAATAAAAATAAAAAAAATTACAACATTGTGTCATATGAAAATGGATCAAATAATTTCTAATAAGAGAATAGTTGGATGTGCAGGGTGAAAAATGGCATTTTCATGGAAATAACGCACATATGATATAGATGACGAGAGAGGGGCAACTGATCCTCAATGCTTGCAGGTCCTCCGGAATTGCAGACTATTAAAAATCTTTCTAACGCCGCTATTGAGAGTGCAATTAGACCTCCTAGACTTCTTAATTCAATCATGGAACCCAACAGAGGGTAAATTCATCATCCGAGGGCAAGAGGTTGAGTTTGACACTGCAGATATATTCTTATTGGTTTATCATGACGAGGGGAGAGACCCCACATGGGCGGTGTGCAAATCATTGAAGAGTCCTTAGACATGTTGATTGCACAAGCGTGCCCAGGGGCACGAAAATCACCCGCTAGCGGTAAGTTACATATTCCAACAGTGAATGATCTGTCACTACGTGTATTGTTGTTCAAAATCACGAGAGCAACTGGTTCTTAGGCTCAACATGAGGCAATTAAAACATAACTGTGGTTGGCTTTAAATTGCCTCAATCCTACTTTGTTTGACTGGGCAGAGGCAGTGTCTCTGAACATGAAGAGACAGTTGACCAAATGCCAGAGAGGCAAGACGAAGTAGTTCATGTACGATTTGATTCTGATACCACTCATGCTGGAGCGAGTACCCATACTTCAATTACAGGACATTCAAGTAGGGTGGCCCAGAGCACGAGAGACCCAAATCACTTTGTGGGCCCATGTGATGCCGCGAGGAGGTGGCGGCCAGCCAAAGTCATGGGGTCCTAACTTCATGGGGTGGCTACATCGTCAACAGGTGGTGGTTGAGGATTGGCCTTATGCAGGGACAGATTTAAGGGGAGACCCAAACATGCTGCTTCCGCCTGGAGAGCAGTGGGATGAGAGAGGTAACATACTTGGGTTGACTGCCAAACTTTTATATTTTAGTTTTTTATTGTTTTTGGATTTTAAATGTATATGCCCTAATAATTATGTTCAACTTTTGCAGATATCAGACCTAAGAGACCAGTGGGTCTCGCTCCTACGGCTCGGAGGGAGAACAGAGAACTTGCCTTGCCACCTCCAGGTGGAGATGCAGAGGAGGAGATAGCGCGAAACTTGGAGGGCTTGACCGAGGGGATCCCTGATTAAGAGGGTTCGAGGAGATCTCGAGATAGTACCAATGACACATCGCGGGTGTGTCGAACAAGATTCATGGACTGCTCAAAAGAGTAGTTCAGGCAGTGGTCTACTATAGAGAGCAGCACCCAGAGTAGTCTCCTAGGTTTCCTTTTTTGGTGTTTTAGGAGACATGTGTCTCGGATTGTAACCTGAACATATACATTATTTTTTGGACATATACTTTATTTTTTGAGTGCCTCATGCGCAACACACGATATACAGCTATCTATGTTTTATTATTGTGTCTAAATACTTGCATATAATGTTTTTTATAAATTGCGTAAATGTCTGTCTAATACATGATTTGCCAATGCATCAGTTAACGTATTTAGCCTTCTAGGAATGTGTTGATATGTGATATAATCAAAATTTCTTTCCAGTAAGTGAACATGTAAATGAAATCTTAAAATTTGAGGGTTTCTAATGGAATAACGCTCGTTAAGTTGAAGAACAACAAGTTGAGAGTCTAGATTCACAATCAATGCATGAATATTGAGGTTAACAACCTCAGCCAATAATTCAATGATGGTTATATTTAGCGACATTGTTCGTGGGACACCCTATATAAACACCTTGAAGGTCTACTAACTCACCGTGAGGATCGTAGACCACCCATCCCGTGGAGGAAAGATTTTGGGTACTGCGACAGGCACCATCAACAAAACTAATATAAGGTGCAACAGACATCTGCACAAGAAGTAGAAAGACACAATAAGCGGCAATAACACCTACACACCAAGCCAAACATGCACACACTAAAAAACACACTTATGTACACAGCAGATGTACGAAAGACTCATGCATAATATTTTTTAAGATGAAGCCCATTCCGAGGCTTATCTAAAGGGTTTCCTTCATAGTCAATTAGCTCGTAGGCCCCTTTCTGCAAAATGCATTTCACAATATAAGGCCCATGCCACATAAGTTTGAATTTTCCTTCCCCTAGCTTATCATTCGCTTGATCGTACAACATGACTAAATCTCCCTCAATGAAAGAACGAGGATTAACAATCTGATCGAAGTGAGTTTTCATTCTCTTCTTCTGTGCTTCGATGACTAAAGAAGCAAGTCAATGGGTCTCGTCTAGCCGCTCTAGATAAAGAAGACGTTCTTCTACAGGAGTAATATTCGAGAGTAATTCGACAACTAACTTGAGAGAAGGTATTTTGTATTAAATCGGAAGGGTAGCCTTGAGAACATAAATGAGTTGAAATGGTGTGAATCCGGTTGCATCCTTCACTGAGGTACGGTAGGCCCATAAGGCGGAAAACAACATCAAATTCCAATTAGACTTGTGCATTCCAATGGTATGTTGAAGCATCGTAACCAACACCTTATTGACGGCTTCGACTTGGCCATTGGCCTGAGGGTAATAAGGCGTCGAACTATCGTGAAGCAAGCCTAACTAGGTTGTTAACTCAGTCATCATATGACCATGGAAATTAGAACCGTGATCAGTGACAATAGCCTGAGGTACTTTGAATCAAGTAATCACATGATTGTATAGGAATTGTGCAGCTATCTTACCGTCATTGGACAATGTAGGCATCGCTTCAGCCCATTTTGTAAAATAATCGATGGCAACGATAATATACCCATGCCTCCCAGCCAAGCGAGGGTTACAGGTCATAAAATCTATGCCCCATTTAGAAAAAGGGCCAATGGTAATGATAGGATGCAAAGTGGATGGTGGTGCACGCATCTTGCATTGGTAAATTTGGCACGCGTGGTGGGAATGGATAGTGAGAATGCAATCCTTAAAAATAGAGGGCCAAAATTAACCAGCACGGAGGATTTTCTGGGCAGTAGCATAACTAGACATATGACCACCACAAGCATCGGAGTGGCAGTCATTCAAGACCCTTTCAGCTTCCTCAAATGTCAAACAATGATGGAGAACTGAATCAATGCCGAGACGGTACAAAGTGTCCCCCAACGATACGATAAGGTTGAGAATGGCGACGAATACGTCGTCAAGCATCCGTAGACAAATTGGGATGGAAAGAAGACGTCTGGAGATAGACAATAATGTCACCGTACCAGGGGTCTAGGGTACTAATCAAGAAAAGCGTGTTGTTCGGGATGCGATCCACTATCTGAGAGGGAGCAGTAGCAGACGGTAACAAGAAAAGTAACTCAGCAAAGACAAGTAACTTCTTAGACTTGGTGGTAGTAAACTCCAAATCAAACTCTTGAAGGATAAAAATCCATTTCAAGTACTTGCCCCCAGCAATTGACATGACAAGATGTACATCATCGGGTTGCAATCAGAAATCAGAGTCATCGTATACAACAAAATATAATGACAGAAATGTTGGATAGCATGAACGGTTGCCAAGGTGAGCTTCTCGACATAAGCATATCAAGTCTCAGTGTCAAGGAGGTTGCGGCTAAGATAACAGATAACATGTTGGGAACCATCGTTGTCATCTTGAACCAAAACCATGCCAATAGTGCTGTGGGCAGCAGCGAGATAGAGAGTATAGTCATGATGGTAGTCAAGTGGACGTAATAAGGGAGTAGAAACAAGAAGTTTCTTGAGTTGCTTGAATGAATTTTGGGCAATGTCATCCCAGACAAAGGGAGTGCCACGCTTAAGGAGACGCGTATAACCTTTAGCAATCTCGGCATAGTTAGGGATAAAACAACGTAGGAAATTGGCTTTTCCCTGCAAACTCTACAACTGATGTAAAGAAGCAAGGGCAGGAGATTCAGTATAGCTTCAACTTTAAGGGGA
This sequence comes from Pinus taeda, assembly GCA_000404065.3. Taxonomy (NCBI): domain Eukaryota; kingdom Viridiplantae; phylum Streptophyta; class Pinopsida; order Pinales; family Pinaceae; genus Pinus; species Pinus taeda. Next base: position 56,843 of record APFE031306838.1, read on the forward strand.
TCGAGACGAATTCTCTCTTTAGAGACGACAAACCCAAGAATTCTGTCGGATTCGACGCAAAAGACAAACTTATGCGAATTGAGACGAATACGGTAATGTCTACAGCGAAGAAAAATCTCGTGGAGGTGGTTTGGATGGTCAGAACGCTTAGCTGAATGAGCCGAAAGGTCATCCAAATATAGTTGAACAATGTGTCAGATGTCATGAAATGCATAGGACATTGCTCATTGGAAGGTGGCACCAGCATTCTTAAGGCCAAAAGGAAGCTTCTTGTAAGCAAAGGTACCCCACGGGCAAATGAAGGCGATTTTGTGTTGATCGGCAGGAGAAATATTAATCTGGTTGTAACCAGAAAAGCCAACCATAAACAAGAAAATCTCACTCCCAGCACAATCATCGATGAGTTGGTCAATAAAAGGCGTAAGATAATTATCTTTTGGACACACGCAATTGATGTCTTGGTAATCAACGCAAACCCTAGTAGCGCCCTGCTTTTGGTCACAAGGACAATATTAGAAACCTAGTCAGTCAGTGGGATAGGGTAAATGAACCCTGACTTGAGAAGTTTTTCAACTTTTACTTTAATAGCTGCAGCGTTCCTCGGGTGCATGGGGTGTAAGCATTGTTGAACCGATTTGGCACCAGGATACATAGGTATCTTGTGTACCACGATACTAGGGTCAATACCAGGCATTTCTGCATATGACCAAGCGAACACATCGCGAAACTCTCCGAAAAGATCGATGTAAAGTTGAATCTCTTCTGGAGTGCAGGTAACTCCAATGCGGATATTCTCGACAACCCATGGTTTGACAGAGATGTCGATGGGCATGGTCTACGTAATATTCCCCATATTGCCTTCAGGAAAAAATTCATGAATCAGGATAGGTGTCTAAAGCGGCTGAGAGGGAATACAGGAAGCAAACTGCTCTAGATAGGTAGTCATGGCCCCATGGCTTGGGAGAAATGAGGAACAATGGTGATGATCGAACCAAGGAAGATCCTCAAAAGACATAGTCTCTAAAATTGCTTCATCGAAAGGAAAAGTCTCATGTAACGGATCCGAATAAACAATATCTCAAAGTCAAGGGGATTGGACATATGTGTCAAGAGATCTGCTCAATGGAGCAGAGGCAGATGATGAAGCTGATGCTGAAACAATTTCAACATAGTTGAGCTAGACAAGACTCAACGACGTAACGTCACCCTAGGAGTCTACCTGATTGATAGGGGGAACTACCCAAGGATCAGAACGGATAGAAATCATGTTAATGGGGGCGATGTTGGGAGGTGGGAGTGAAAAGACAGCCATAAGGGCAGGATCTTTGAAGAGTCCAGTGCCCAAACTTTCATAGGGAACAGTGGTATGCTCCACAAATGGGACGTTGCCATTTGAAGAAGAGGAGGCAAAGAAGGATAGTTGATCAACTGTGATGATTTTTCCTTGGTGGGGAAAACGGAGTACACGGAATAGAGATGAGGCCACAATGTGCTTGGCGTATGTCCATCTTTGTCCAGACAAAAGGTTATTAGTCAAATTCGCTTCAACAACTTCGACTTCAACCTCAACTATCTTCCCCTCTAGAGTGATAGGCAAGTGCGGGAGGATACCAAATAGAGGGAATCTCTTCCATCGAAGGCTTCCAAAGTATTATGAGATTGACTTAATGTCAGGGAACCAATGGCCTTCTAATAAGCAACATACATGATGCAAGTGGAGGCGCCCTCATCAATAATAGTACGGTGAATATTCTTCGAGTTAATGATGACTTGGATGAGGAAAGCAATCTGATGAGGCAATCGTGGTACATGATTGTCAAGATCAAAAGTAATCAAGTCCAAGTCGGTCGGGTCAATGCCACCAATGGCTGATAATAGAGACTTCCTTTGGGAGGGACAACTCTGGAGGACTTCCAAAGTGGACATAGCCGAAGGAGCTTGGGCTAAGTCCTCAACAATGCTATAGTGTCGCGCGGTACAAGCATTGGGGTTATAAGAAGATTTCTAGAGCACTCCCTTGGTAGGAGGTCAGATGACTGACTCAGTGCTAGGCCGTTCAATATGGAGAGGGCTAGAACTAGATGAAGGAACATTTGAAGGGACTTCAGGTTCCTTTCCGGCAGGTGGAGGATATTCTTTCGATCGTGTACTTATATGAATGGGAATAGTCCTAGCCATAAAAACTTGAGAGCCAAAAGTGGAAGAGGACTGAGGTTGATCAACCACCATTTGGGTTTGTTGAGAGGGAAAAGGATCTTTAAGCATGGCAGGAGTTCCTGGAGTTCCCTTAAGCAAACAACTAACCTCAGATTGTTGAGGACAGTCTTTAGTGTAGTGATCCTCATCATAGATGAGACAAGGGTATTTGGTTTTGCGTTTAGCACCATCATCGGTCGAAGGCTTAGGAGGGTCCTACTTTCGTGGATCAGCTTTATTTTTTCCTTTCCCCTTTTTCTTACCTTTCGAAGCTTTATCTACCACAGTGGACTGGACGGCATTGACTTCGAAAGTTTTACCAGTATTAGATGTGGCCTGAGAATCATTTTCACTAGGAGCAGTCGATTTTTCCTTCGCAGGGGTCACGGAAGACTTTCGGGAGGATGAAGTAATGGAACCAATAACATCGTCGACAGATGGTGTTGACAAAGCCTCAGTGGTTCCAGGTCGCGAAGCATTAGGCAAGTAATCATATAACGTACTAGATTAGGAATAAACCAAATTAAGGTACTGAGCACGCGCGATAGCTTGCTCTTCAGTAACACATGCCCCCATGGCAATTTCAGGCTATCGGACCGACAAATGAGGTAGGAAACCATTCAGTCATAAGTTAATCAGGGATCTATAACTTAATCAAACGATGCCACCTTCTCCATTCATGAATATGATCGGAGATGTGCATCGTTGTGTCCTGTTTTAGAGAAGTAAGGAGGTGTGTTCCTGTTTCATAACAATTCGGTAACTAAAAGAGGGTAAGAAATGCCATCGCAAGCGAATTGAAATACTGGAAAGTTCCACGAGCAAATTCAATATACCATTTCGCGGCGGAACTAGTGAGAGTCCGTTGGAAAATACGGAGGCAGATAGAATTGTCAAGCCATGAGTTAGATGAACACCAGAGGTGATAAGTCATGACATGCACTTGAGGGTCCTCTCCATATTTACCATCAAATTTAGGACAATCACTAGTAATTTTGGTTGGAACTGGTGGCCAATATGGATTATGAAGGATCGGATTGTTCGTCAGCTTGGACACATCAAGCAGTTCCAAGGTTTCCAGGAAAGGTAATTGAGGATTAAAGGACATCATAGGCTTCTGATAAGAGCCAGCATTAAGGTTTCATCCTGCCCCTGGTTGTCCCCGTGGGTTCTGTCCATAAGGGTTTTGCCCATAAGGGTTTTGTCCATAAGGATTGTAAGTATAACCTGATGGTTGTCCTGGGTTTTGACTACCAGCAACCCATTGGTTAACAGCTTGACTAACAGGGGTCACATAAGGCTGCTGAAATTTTTGATAAGGATTGACCTGTGGTTGCTGATAATTTTGATACAAAGCAGCCTGAGGTTGCCCTTGGGTTTGGTGAAGTGCCTGGAGATCATATTGTGGCTAAGCTCCAAACTGTATCTGAGGCCCACATGGCATTTGATAAGTGGGTCAGACTTGACATCCAATTTGAGTTTGGAGACCAGGTTGAGTCTGGAATCCAGCCTGAGACTGGAAACCAGGTGGGGCCTGAGGAACAGTAAGCGTTTGGACGCCTGGCTAATTGAGATATGGAATGATTTGATCGGATTGATGTCCTTGTTGAAATTAGGGTTGACCCAACTGGTTAGAAGATTGGCCTTGTTGGTATGGAGTTTGACCTATTTGCCCAGAAGGTTGAATTTACTGGGTAATAGTTTGACCTTGCTGAAACTGAGGGTGGCCCATTTGACCAGAGGGTTGACCTGGCTGGACAGTAGGTTGGCCTTCCTGGATCTGAGGCTGACCTACTTGACCAGAGGGTTGACCTTACTGGGCAATGGGTTGGCCTGGCTAGAATTGACCTGGTTGATTAGAAGGTTTCCCTAAATAAGCAAAAGAGGAACCAGCAAGGGTCGAAGGTTTTCCCTATAAAGGTTGTCCTTGTAGGCCTGAAGGTTGCCCTTGATAAGAAAAAGAGGAAACAGCAAGGGCCGAAGGTTGTCCTTGTAAAGGTTGTCCTTATAGCCCTGAAGGTTGCCCTTGATACAAGTGCTCAGATGATCCTTTTACTTTTAAGGAGTCAAAAAGGAACGAAAGTGACTGCTCTAGAGTATTAGAAAAGAGGTTTACCAGAAAAATCGCAAAATTGCATATACACCTTGGTGATCAAATGAAAGAGAAATGACCAAGGACTTTCCGTACGGCAATCAATCTTCCCGAATGTTGTGTTCGGTGCGTTATGATTCGTAAGGTGGCAGACTCGACTTCCTATGGATAATAGGTTGATAACCTAGTGGGGTCTCCCAATATATACTTGACGGTACGGGGAGCACAAATTCGTACTAGTGGCTATTGAATCACAGAAGGAGGAATCACCCAACCTTAGCGAAAACAATGGTGACTAGGTTTAACGATGCTAGAGCACGTCTCTAGCCTAGACCTCTAGATAAGTGTGCGTTAGGTTCCAATGCATTTTTAGGTTCATTCAATAAATTTTAAGATTTAATCTTGGATTAAGTTTCGGTTTCCAAGCCCTACCGAATGTATTTCAACAATTTCTAAATTGCAACTACGATGAGTAAAACACCATTCCTTTCGATGAACAACTACCTAAATGAGGGTAAGGAGTTCATTTCCAAGCGAATGCAAACCAAGACAAGCAAATGCGAGAACAACAGTGCATGCAAGCAATTCAATCACTAGGAAACATAATGCATCAATGCACTTATCCCATAACTACTAATGAAAGATTTGAAATTTGCTTCTAACTTCTCAATCATGAAAACTTTAGTAATGCAAATGCACTTTCACTTTCGTATGTTGTATGAATGCAATATTTTTTATTTTTATAATTTAATGACAAACAAGCAAGTGCAAGCCTAACTGATCCAAACAAATGTAATCTATGTTTGATAGTGTGGAAATCAAATCAATATGAGAAATTGGTTCAATAACCAAACACTAGAAACCAATCAGAAAGAAGACAAGCAGTAGAACAACCTCAAATAAATCAATCAAAATGGTTGTGGACAAATCTTGGACGGATGAGTAACCCAAACAAATGACTTCTTGACGAAACCTTGAAAAGATTTAGGTCACACAGTCTGAAAACACAAGACTTAGATAAACGAAACCAAGGAGAAAGTGCCTTAACCAATACAGTCAACACAAGTGTGATAAGAGACAAGAGACAATAGGGGACAAGCAGTGCTGGCTAATCCAGGAGGTAAGGCTGCAAAAAACAACCTTACAGGAATCGTCGCAGGGGTTGAACTAGCAACCTAAGACGAAAACCAAATTGTCGCAAGCACAAAGCTAGCAAATAAGTGACATCGTCACAAGTGTACACCTATCTTTGGTGACGGTCCGATTTCAGGAATCGTCGCAACTGTATGATGGGATATTTGCAACGTACAGCTTGACCAAAGAGGACAAGCACGACTCATCACAGCTATTAAGCTATAAACAACGACGTCTCAATTAAGAGAAAAAACAAAGCAAAAACACCTAAAAGACACCAAACTTATCTCTCAGATAGTGAGAAGGACTACCAGATTGACTCAAATAATGCAGAACACTCATGGCTCAGCCCCAAGATCAAGAAACACTATGTAATTCAATCAAAAACAAATCAAGAGCAAAACAAGAGAGAACACACAAAGGATCCCCAGTAGAGTCGCCAACTTGTGATGTAGGTAATGTTCCCTCTGCGGACAGAGGCAACCCCTCTAGCCCTAGAGTAGGTCTAGTCACAGCAAGACAAAACAACAACTAATTTCTTTAAATAGCCATTTTTGAAAGAGCCTACCTTAAACCAGTGTTCGATGGAGCTTTCGTTGTACCGCTTCAGCTATCATTTCCTTTTCCTCAATGTATGATTCACCTAAAACAACACAAGAGAACAATAGAATGTATAATAGAGCACAACAATGATCTATTCACTTACAGAGTCAAGGAACCATTAGCTATCAAGTATACTTTACACATGACATAGGAAATCACCATTGATTGTATTAAAATGAGAAAAAGCAAAGCTTACAACCAAGCCATGACGTCGCAAGCTTCCACGAAGGGTCCAGTCAGTATGTCTCTTCAAGCATTCACTCTCGAAACGGTCTCCCAAAAGACTGATAACTCTCTCTCTCACTCAAAAGAACTAGTACAATGCTGAGGCAATCCACAACCAATTGCTAGACTATCAATAATTCACACTGCAAACTATCAATTTCACACCAAAACTAGCCAATTTGCTCAATACCAAAAAATAGTTGATCATGACAATGGGAAATGCTTTTATAAGAGGAGGAGCCTCCATAAATGAGGGAGATGGTTCTTATCCCCAAGGTATGTTTCTCAAAATGTGGAACCACCATCCCAGAGGAGGAAAGGCGAACTTCCTTGACCCAACAACTAGTTCCAGAACCACCCAGAAGCATTCTGTTTGAACTAATTTGCTATATCTAGATTGCCGCGAATCAAACACTAGGACTCAGAGACGACGTCACAGGGCAATAGTGTATTCAAATTTATCCTCACAAGAAGGATATTTAGGACTTGTGACGAGCCCTAAAATCCGACTGTCGTAGAGAACAGATGTACCCCTGCGACGATGTCGCAACGTTCTAGTTCATTACACGAAATCGTCGCAAGCATAATCAGGTTTACTTGCGATGATCCTAAAACATGGGTAAAAAGGGTCAATCTTCAGGATTAAATAGCATTTGTTAATCTTATTGAATGATTGGGAAGATGTGGACACATTTATTTGAGGTATGACATAGAGAAGATGTCACTCAGGGACTGACTTTATCCGAGATCAAGGGATACAGGGTCAGTGACAAATTACTGTGTAATAGTGTCGAACCTGGATGCGGTAGAGACATTGACAGAGATACAACACAACCTTGAGAGGTTGACCTTGGACATCCCTGATGCTGTGATAGATGATTTTCCTCTCTGCTATCAAAGGCATACTACAGGGGTTCCTTGACCTATTATTCGTTTGCTACGACGAGTAGTACGTGTTATTGTATGCTACCATGATCATCATCATACGTACTCACTAGTCTAAGGGCTAGATTTTTTTATTTTTGATGATCTATCAACATGTTCAGAAAATAAATGTCATGGGGCCTCATGTCTTTGGATGACATCTTTTGTAAAAGCCACACTTTTTATAGACACTTATCTAATGAAAGCTACTACTTCTATTTCAGTCTATCGTGTACAATATATGGATGAATATTGCATTAGTTTCTTTACATATGTTTTACAAATGTCAATTTAACACATAACTAGCCAATGCATAAGTTAATGTGTTTCAATTTCTTGGAATATGTTGATACTCAACATAATCAAACTATCTTTCCTGGAGATGAGCCTGCAAAAACATTCTTAACATGGAAGCACTTCTAACTAAATAAACACCATTCAAATGAAATATTATGAGTTGTGAATATAACCTAACAATCAATCAATTAATGTCAAATGAAATGGCATCAGATAATAGCTCAACCACTGCACTCTATTCTGCAATATTATTCATTTTTTTGACCTAGGAATATCCCATGAATAGAAATTAACTCATTTGTGGGTGAATAAATGACCCAGACAGTTGAGGACAAATTCTGAGTACTAGGACTAGTGCCATCAGTGAAACCAATGTAAGTTTGAGGGAGCATCTACATCTTCGAATAAAGTGCAACATGCGATAAGTAGGATAAGTAGTTGAAAATCATAAAAAGATGTTAAAAATTTCCACACGTAAACTATAGTACAATTGTTGGGCCTTAGTTTTGGTCTCATTTTGCTCTAAGAAACTTACCTAACCATCTATTTATCATCCATTTTCACTCCATTCATTCCATTTTAATGTATGTTTGATGTCCTTTCAGGTATTTAGCTTTAATTTGTCAATTTCTAAAGTTTTTATAAAAGTTTGATTTTAAGTGCAAATTTGGCAATTTCAGAAATTCCCGTAATCACTCTATGGTTAATATGGATGCAAGCCACTTGAGAACGAATGGGATACATGAATGAGAAGCTTGGGAACTAGTACCAAGCCACCTATGCTTGGTTACAACAAAACGAGCTTTATTAGGCCTATTTGGAGCTAGTTAATTATGAATAGTTATCCAGAAATCCCATCTAAATAGGGCAGTTTTGGGATTCCATGATATTGGTCATATTTCTTGGGATGAGGGTAGTGAATTCGAATTGAATATATGGATTAGAGTAGATAATTTTGTTAGAGTGAATGTAGATCAAGTTGTTTCATGAGACTCCTTATTTAAGAGCCACAACTTTGATGGCTCATACATTGACTTATGATACTTTTATGCTGTGATACTTTTGGTTTGAAGAATTAATTGGAAGACTTGTGCTATTCTCATTTTGTTGCTCAATGCTATGGATGTGTAACTGATTTAAGCTTCTGATATCATCTCTCAAGTGTGCAAGGCAAGGGTGGAGGCCCCCCATCCTAAGCTAAGTACACTTCATTGTTAACTAGTTTTATTTTTTGCAATTTGTTTAATGTGGAACTGGTTTTTCATGGCTTTATTTCAGATTGCTTTATGATTCATGAATGGTATTTTATTGCTTTAGTTGTTAGTTGATTCATCACTTTATTGAATTGAAGAAACACCAGTGTTCAAGTTGAGCATCTCTTCTGCTGAAATGATGAGTTACAACTAGTTTTCTTGATATTCATGCAAGTGGTTTTGTTATGGTTTTGAATAAGTGCGATGAATAACTTATGATGAAATACTTTATGAGTCTCTTAAGTTAAGAGCTTCTTTCATTAACTTATCCATCTCAAATTCTTGATTTTAATCTCTGATTCATTAAGTAATAGTTGAGGCAAAGGTGGACTTCCTGAGTCAAGAACCATCTTAATATTCTTCCTCTACTGTAAATAAGTTGAATTAGAGTTATAGGATGTATTTCTTTTGAATAAATTATCTTTTAAAGTTTGATTATCTCTGATCTTCATACATAGTGAACTTGCCTCAAAGTATAAACAACCTGGATTGATAATAAATACTTGTGTTAGTTTAGGTACATAAATTAGCCCAACAACAACAATATACAATTTTTTCACCAAACAATCTAAGCATAATATCTCTTTAGGTAAAGACCATTTCTCGTCTTTCCGAAAGGGATTCCATCATAATCAGCTAGTTCATAGGCCCCTTTTACCAACGCATGTTTTACATCATAAGGGTCATGCCACATAGGCTCGAATTTACCAGCACCTAACTTATCATGCTCTTCATCGTAGACCAAGACTAAATCACCCTCTGCAAACGAATGAGGTTTGATATTTTGATCATACCATGCATTAACTCATTTCATTTGGGCCTCACTAGCTAATGCAATAGCATAGCGAGTCTCATCGAGACATGCTAAGTGCAAGGAATGTTCTTCTTCAGCAGAAGTGGCTGGTAATAATTCAATTTCCAATTTTAAAGACGGTATTTCACTTTTAATCGGTAGAACTTCTTCCATGTTGTAAACGAGATGGAAATAAGTAAAACTCATCGAAGTTTTTTTTGGTACGGTATACCCACAAGGCTAGATAAAGCATTAGATGTCAATCTCATTTAAGAGTCCTGATAATCAGTTCAATCATGGTGGTTTAAACCTTTTTAACAACTTCTACTTGGCCATTTTCCTGCTGGTAATATGGAGTAGAATTGTCATGATCCAATCCTAGCTTCATGGTAAGATCGGTCATCATAAAGTTTCGAAAATGGCTACCATGATTTGTGACGATGGCTTGTGGAACTCCAAACTGAGAAATCACATGATTGAACACGAAAAGGGATGTTGTTTCACCATCATCCTTATATGTGGGCATTGCCTTGCCCCATTGCGTAAAATAATATACCGCAAGGATAATGTACCCATGCCCCCCATCCGAGTGAGGGCTACATGTAAGGAAATAGATGCCCCATTTAGAAAAATGATCGACAAAAATGATTGGGTGAAGAGGAGCTGGGTGTACACACATTTTTTTATCATAGATTTGACAATTATAGCATTTCCAGACTACAACTATATAGTCTTTGAACATAGAAGGCTAGAAATAGCCTGCACGCAGAATCTTTTGAGCAGTGGAAAACCCTGACAAATGACCACCACAAGCTCCAGAATAGTAATCATTTAATTCCTTTTCGGCTTCCTTGTGAGTTAAACATCGTCTGAAGATGTAATCGGAACCACGACGATTATGTGTGTCGGTAACAATATTGTGTTGTTGGGATTGATACCGGATACGACAATGATCAGTTCAACTCAGATCTGGACGAAATGTTTGGGTCTGGAGATAAATAATTATATCTCCATATCATGGATATAAAGTATTGATCACAAAGAGAGATTCATCAGGAAGTGAATCCTCATCACGTTTTATGTCCCAGTACGGGGAAAGTCACATAATAATTCAGCAAATACTAACAATTTCTTAGATTTTGATCTAATGAATTCCAAATTGAATTCTTGTAGGATGATTATCCATTTTGAATACTTTCCCCTATAAATTGTTTTCTAAGAATGTAAACCATGGGGTTGCAATCAGAATCCATAGTAGTTTTAAGCAATAAAATGTAGTGACGAAAACATTGGACATCTTCAACGGCTGCCAAGGCCAATTTCTCCACATGTGCATATTTTGATTCAGTTGTGGTCAAATTACGACTTAAGTAATATACCACATGCTCTTCATTCGACTCATCTACCTGAAATAAAACCATGCCAATAGTGGCATCGATTGTAGCTAAGTATAAAAAGTAGTCTCGGTGATAAGCGGGAGGACACAAGAACGTTGTATGGGTCAACACATATTTAAGTGCATCATAGGCCTTTTGAGCCACTTCATCCTAGAAAAATGAGATGCCATCTTTCAAAAGTCGAGTAAAACCTTTAATCAACTCGGCGTAGTTCTGGATAAATCAATGTAGAAAGTTTGCCTTCACTCGCAAACTTTGGAGTTAGTGGGTATTGGAAGGAGGAGGCAGATTCGCAATAGCCTCAACCTTTGACGAGTTAACACAAATTCCTTACTTTGAAATGACAAATCCTAGAAATCGATCGAATTGCACACAGAAAACACATTTGTGTGGATTCAAGATAATATTGCAATGACGACATCTGATAAATATTTCTCTCAGATGCTTTGGATGGTATTCTCGTCTCAGTGAATGAGCTGGAAAGTCATCCAAAAAAGGTTGTGCAATATGCTTGATATCGTGAAATGCATAAAATGTAGTCTGCTGAAAATCTGCACCAACATTCTTCAAACTAAATGGGAGTATTCGATAAGAAAAATTCCCGCATGGGAAGATGAATGTGGTTTTGTGTTTATCAACTGGGAGTATGTTGATTTGGCTATAGCCATAAAAATCATCCATAAATGAAAACATATCATTTCTGGCACATTCATCAATGATTTGATCGATATAGAGAGAAGGACAGTTTTCCTTTGGACAAGATTTATTAATATCCATATAATCGACACATACAGGTACAATATTGGACACCCAATCAGTCAAGGGAAGAGGGTAGATGAAACATGCTTTGATCAGTTTCTTAACCTCTGCTTTAACACAACAACTTTTCATGGATGCATGGGACATAATTGTTTCCTGATAGGTTTGGCATCTGGGTAAGTCTTGATCTCATACAATGCTTGGGTCAATTCCTGGGATTTCCTCATAGGACCAGGCAAAAATGTCGTGAAATTCTTGAAACAACGCTTTATACATTTGAATCTCTTCAACTGAGCATGAAGCACCTATGTGAATATTTTCAATAATTATTGTTTTGACTGAGATATCTATGGAAATATTTGTAGATATATTACCCAATTCCTTTCAAATTTAGCTTGAAGAACTTAAATGGGCCATTCTAGACTATCTACAATCTCAGGCGAAAACATAGTTGAAAAGTCATTCTCGGTTTTATCAGGGTCAGATAGAAAATATGAACAATGATAGTAATCGTTCCATGGCATTTGATCTAAAGTCATCACCTCCATGATGCTTTCGTCAGTTGGAAACATACAGTTGAAAGGATTAGGAAGTGAAATTGGTTCTAACCAAGGTAAAGGAGAATAATCATCATTGATCATATCCACTCGATCAATCTTAGAAGATGATGGGTCGAAAAACGATTGAATTACTCGATAATCCAATTCAAAAGGGTTCAAAGGCATCTCATTTCCATATGAGGTTAATTCAAACTCTAAAGGCATTATCTAGGAATCATATGATTCCATAATGCTTGATGTAATCATGTAAATCTCAGAAAAAATAGAAGGAAAATTAGGTGGAGGGAGTGCAAAGATTCCCATCAGAAATGAGTCTTTGAGCAAACCAACACCAGCATCCTCATAAAGAGCATTCATTTTACTAACAAATGGCATGCTACCCGTAGAGTTAGGGTTTGAAGAATAGTAAGACAACTTGTCTACTTTGACAATTTTCCCTTTGTGAGGAAATTGTATCATTCAAAAAAGCGATGAGACCATTGTTGACATAACGTAGGTCCAACTTTTACCAAGCAATAGGTTGAAACCAAGTTGAGCATCAACAACTTCAACATCAATTGCGACCATTTTACCCTCTAATTCTATGGGCAGAGCATTTAGGATTCCATAAGAATGAAAACCTCTTCCATCAAAGAGTTTTAGAGTGGTAGGTGATTGATTGATGGTTGGAGAACCTAAATATTTCCAACAAGCAATCGACAAAATACACGTAGAAGCTCCTTCGTCAACAACTATGTGAAACACTCATCTGGTTTTAACAAAAGTTAGAAACTGGAATGTCAATTCATGAGGAAGTCTCAAGATATGCCTCTCAAGCTAAAATATAATTAATTTAGAATCCTATGGATCAATAGCTCCTATGGCTGAAAATAAAAGCTTTCGCTATATCGGGCATGTTTGTAGCACTTCCACAACTGACACTGCGGAAGGAGACATAGCCAAGTCTTCAACATTGTATAATTATGTGCAGTTCTAGCATGTGGGTTGAAAGTTGATTTCTAAAGAACACCTTTGGGAGGTGGTAGGATCATCATGTCAAGATTCGGTTTCTCTATTTGTAATGGTTCAGAATGAGGAGGAGGAATTGAACCAGAAAGTTGACCAGATGAGCTAGCCTCGTTTCCATTGTTCACGGGACCTTTAGATCCATAATATTTTGATCTCATAGCTACCATAACTTGTTGTGTAGCTACCATAACTTGTTGTGAATACATCATCATGATATATTTTGATCTGGAAGAGGAAGATGTGTTATGAGAAAACATTTTTCTATCTTAAGAAGGAAATGTATCCCTCAAAACAGCGGGAGTTGGACAACCTTTAATGAATTTTTAAATCTTTGCTCGATGTGGGCATTCCTTCGTATAATGATCCTCATTGCAAGTTTCTCGTCTGTAGATTCAATTTTAGAAGGTTTCTCTTTTGAAGAATCATTTTTTTTCGATTTACATTTCCCCTTATTTTTACCTCTGGTTGATTTGGACTTACCGATATATGATTCTGCAACATTAATTTCAGAAATAGCTTTTGGAAAAAGGTTTTCAAATGGTGAATCTTGTATGGCTAAACTCTGAGTACTTTTAGGATTTTTATTTTTCCCCGTATACTTTAGGCTAACATAACCTATTATACCAACAATGACATTAGATCATGTAGGAGAAGTAACTACTAAATCACTTATAGGGTGTGGTAAATTCAGGATTTTCTCTTACAAGGTGTTGGATTGAGTGTAGTCTAAGTCTAAATACTAGGCATGAGAAATTACTTACTCTTCTGTGACGACATCTCCCTTAGCAACATCCTCGGTAATAATCGGAAGAAGTGACTTCATAAACCATTCAACTAGAATCTGATCTAGAATGAAAACTTTGACTAACCGACGTCTGCGCCTCCATTCATGGATATGATCGAAAATGTGAGTCGATTTTTATTGTTTTAAGGAAGTCAATAGTTCGGTACCAGTACCATAATGAATCGGTAGCTAAAAGTGGGTTAAAAACTTTGTTGGTAGGGATTTAAAGTTATGGAAAGATGTGCGAGGTAGCTCAATGTACCATTTGGTTTCCAAACTGGTTAAAGTTCTTTGGAAAAGGTGAAGATTGATAGAATCATCAACTAAAGAATTTGATGTGCACAAAAGATGATATGTCATCACATGGTTGAATGGGTCTTCTCCCGATTTTCCTTCAAATTTGGGTATATCACTTGGTAACTTGGTAGGAATCGTCGACCAGTAAGGATATTAATAAATAGGATCGTTCATTAATGGGATAAATCATGTAAATCTAAGGTTGCACTAAACGGTAATTGTTGGTTAGGGTCTTAAAGTTTGATAACCTTACGGGCTAAGGCCAACCCCTTGTGGAGGATACCCAAGATATTTTGGAATAACCTGTGCAGTTGGAATTGGAATTCCACTAGGAAAACTAGGGTGAACCATACGAGGTTGAGGTTTAAAAGGGACTTGATAAGTATGACTGGGTTATGGTTGACTTTATAAAGGTTGAGCTTGACCCATTTGACCTAAGTAATATTGCCCATGTACAAGTTGAGATTGCAAAGGTTGACCTTGAACAAATTGACTTTGAAGAGGTTGACTTTGAATAAATTGACCTTGAAAAGGTGGGTTTTGCAAAGTTTGACCTTGGAAACGTGGATTTTGAAAAACTTGTCCTTGAAAAAATGGATATTGATAAGCTTGACCTTAAAAAGGTGGGATTTGGAAAGCTTGACCTAGAAAAGTTGTTTGCATTATTCCTATAGTGGATTGTTCGATAGGAATATTTGATATAGACTGGATCGTATGGTCGGTTTGATAAGAAGAAACCTGAGGGATTCCTTGGGTAGTTTGAGGAACAAATATTTTAGGGGTAACTGGAACGGTCATTTTCAATACTCCTAGGATAGGTGTCTGAGGGGAAGTTGGAATCGACTGCGAAACAGGTGTTTGAGGTGTAATTTGAACAAGTTGTTGAATCAATTATTGAACAAATGTTTTAGGAATAGGTTGTCCAATAGGCTGAACAGGTTGACAAAGTGGAACTTGTGGAGCAATTGAACCAAACTGTTGAGTAAAACAAGGATTCAAAATAGTGTTCATCCCAGGGTAAGGAGCACTAAGAAAAGGTTGAGTTACATCAGTTTGACCCAGACTAGGCTGAGGTATATGACTATAAGTTCCAGTAAAATGTTGACCCCCAACCATAAGAAAAGATCTGACGACAGGTTCTCCTCCAGGTGGAGGATAAGGTGGTTGTCCCCCAGGTGGGTAATAAACACCAATTGGGGTTACTTGAGGGTTACTTGAGTCATTGGATACCATGTGAATTTGTTGGTCTGATGCCATAGGCCCTTCAGGCATGAATGTCATGCTCTGAACAGTGGATGTGGATCAACCAGATGACCAAGTAGAAGGTGTAGGAGAAGAAGCAGCTCCTGGAATAGTCCTAATAAGTGACTAGTATCCAGGAAGAACTAATAGACCACCATACAATAGTGATTCCAGGGAGATGGTAAACATAGATGAATCAATGGGTTGACTCCAAATAGGAATTTCTAACGTAGTTCTTTTTGGTGAATAAAAAGGAATGTATGGCGATGATAAATTGTCACCTAAAAAGGCTAAAGTGGTAGAATACTAAGGGTCATGTCGGAAAGGAGGGAAAGGAACACTTGGGTCAAAATATTCACTATTGGTAAATGGAGAATGTGGTGTTTTTGCCTCTTCGATTTTTATAATATCTTCAATGCTAATTAACCCAGGAGGTAATTTCATCATAATTATCAACCTCCTTCGAGGTGAAGGTGGCTCAGGAGTAGAAGCTAAAACAACCAAAGGTGATTCAGGTTGAGAAACTTCAGACTAAATCTATTCTATCTCTGGTTCGGTTAGTTCAAGTTCCAAGACTAACGAGTATCAGATTCAGTTTGCACTACATTGGTAATCTTTGGGCCATAATGAACTAAGCCTGGTTCTACTTCTTCCGATGGATTCACTTCAATTTCTATTGTCTTAGCTTGTAAAATTATCAATGTTTTAGGTTCTTTTGAGGCTTTAGATCCTATTGACTTTGACCTTTCATTTTTTATCTTGTCCAATTGATTAGGTGTGTATTCAGGGGGTTTACCTTGGACTCTACATGATTGCCTTGGTGATTCAGCCAAGAAAAAAATTTATCACAAAACCAAATAATATTCACAATCAAACCCTAAGGTCTCTAAAAAGTAAAAAAAGCAATTAACACACACTAAAAAATCTAAGCATTCAAACCATGCAAACAATCTTTTCAC
The DNA here is from genome assembly GCA_000404065.3 of Pinus taeda. Taxonomy (NCBI): domain Eukaryota; kingdom Viridiplantae; phylum Streptophyta; class Pinopsida; order Pinales; family Pinaceae; genus Pinus; species Pinus taeda. Next base: position 73,366 of record APFE031306838.1, read on the forward strand.
GACGAACTCACTAGTTGGGGATGAAATCCAACGTCGCAAAAATCAAGGTGAAAAGTGCTTATAGATAGAGCAGGTGGAACTAGTTACACTAACAACCTACTTAATATACATGATCTGGTGCAAGTAAACTTCATCGATGCCATTCTGAATGAAGAGTACCCTCCAAAAATTTCCAAGTGAGTCTAGCCCATGTATGTTCCAGGTACAACAAAGACTTCCCCTCCGCCATCACCTCACGTGAAAGCCATAAGAATATGGTCACTAAGGTTGCCACGTAAAGCAATTCAACTTGGGGGGATAGTTGAAGATCGGATGTACACGCAAGGGCAGAGTAACAAAGCTCAATCCCCTTGAAAGTTCCTCAACATGGTTAAACTGAGGTTTACTTTCAAGTGACTCTTAAGTACCTTTCGACATTGTTTTTAGTATGTGTAAATCGCTCTACCGTAGCCAATGAAGTGGGGTCGATCACTTCATTGGGTCTGATATGATCTCGTGCTTGACTCCTTTGTAAGGGGAGCTTCCTAGAGAAAAATTGCAGTAAATGGATTTTTTTCCCTATCGTAAGACTCTATTGTTTGTTTGCAGCCTTCGAAAGTTTACTCACTTCCCTGTTTGAAATCCCTACAACTTGATCTACTGTAGGTGGAAAAGAGCCCTAATAATAAAAACTTTCTAGCTTGATTTTATTAGAGTTGTTATTTACTCAAAAGTGATGGATGTGAAACTGACGAAATTATGATTTGACGCAAATCCTAATGCAGTCGAAAATGAAAATGTAATATTTTCATTTCAATGAAAATCTATTTGAAGTAAGGAGATAGTTTTTCACTTTTTCAACTGAAATGTAAACAAAAACTCTCAATACCACTATATTCCTTTTTCCTAAAATGCAGTTATCCAATTTTGAATTACCCAAATATTGAAAATAACTTCAAATTTTCACTTTGCCCAATGACACAAAAAATCAAGAAATTTTTCTTTTCATACAATCACTCAAAAATTCGAAAAATGCAACAAGAAACCAATAATCACTAAAAATGAATTTTCCCTAATTGAACATTATGAATTCACTCGCAATAAAAAGCATGGCAAATGAACACTTCAGCAATAGAAAGAAAAATGACTTTTCATTTCGAAACAAGCATAAGAGGCATTTTTCACAAACAATACCTAATCTTGTAAATCATTGATTTTGACACTCTAAACAAACTTTCACAAAAGAGAAAACTGGACTCAAAACCTGAACTAATTGAAAGAAGAAAGATAGACAATCAACACAAGAAGACCAACAAATCTCTCTTTTGATAGATTGACCATTCATCATATGAGACTTTACCCTAATTTTCAAAAACAAGACAACCACAATAAAATCTCAATATAACACTCAAAGGAGTTTCAAACAAGTGTAAATCAATAGGAAGAACTAAAAATCTTGGATTTAAAGAGGATATAACTGAAATTTTCAAAAATTTTAGGTATGTGTGCAGGTCCTAAAATAAACTAGTGTAAATAAGTTGTGTTTTTGAAAGGGAAATGCGCAAACATGCATACTTTGCCTAAATCCTGAGTGTGTACAACGGAGAAATTAAAAAAAAAAAATCAAATCAAATCCAACCCAAAATTCAAATTTCTAAAATTTCTAGACACTCAAGGAAGGCTTTTGCAGAAGGTTGAAAATGTTAAAAAAGGAAAAATAATGGAGTGCGAGACGAGCTCCCCAAAAGAGTCGCCAATTTCTTATGTTGACTTATCCCTCTTGCAAACATGAGCGATCTCCTTCGACTTCAGAGAAACCTAGTAACAAACAAACAAGAACTGTTACCTTTATCTAGACTATGATTAACTAAACAAAAATACCATGATAGAGACCTCTTACCGATTAAACAAAATGATTGATGAAGTCCCCTTCAAAGCTTTCAACCATTCGCTCCTTGATGCTTTAGATATCCTCTCGTCATTCCCTACAGCTTCTCCATAATGTCTTGAAAGATATATGCATAGACAGAGACAAACAAGAGATCAAATCATCTAGTATATAAGAAAAGAGATAAATGGACTAATTAACCAATTATATATCATAAACTTATCAATATGCGATCACAATCTATGTGGGTGATCAAGGAATCCTACAAATTATATCAATAAAGATGTAATTGAGAAAGAACATCTAGCACCCTCCTCCCACATCTACCCAAGTAACCAACCAACCGGGGTAAACATGTGACAAGAGGCTACTAAGGTTGGATTCGACCTCCTATGTGACCTTAAGGAAATGGAATGGCGGAAACACAACAAACAAACCTTCCACATCAAATATAGGACCCATGAGAACCATGATAACACTTCAGATAGCTTGCCCCTGGGTCCCACTGAAACTTCTTATGACTTTCCCTTTGGATGCTCTCATGTTATGGGCATGCCAACATCTAGGGACCTCTGGATGCTCTCATAAGAGTGCATGCCAGCGTCCAAGGACCAATTTGTCCAGTTCTGTGCCAGTTTTCTAGGGATTTGAGCCATTTTTTTTGGCCCAGAGCCCAGGTCACTGCCCAAAATGGAATGATATCTTAAGAGCAATAAAATAACATGGAAATAATGAAGTAGAAGCAATTAGTTAAACAAACCCTTAACCTCTACTAGCCATGATAGGCATTTCGTCAAACATATCGCAAGCATGTGATCTATAGGTGTAAACAACATAATTAAGCATAGGGATCTCATACTTATCTGAGAATTGCTCAGAACAATTGTTCCCTCATGCCTTATGTTGCATTATAATCTATTAAGTCATAGATACATTGTCCATTCATTTACAAGTAGAAACATATTGAGAACCACACATACTTTTTGTCATTAAACATAAATATAGCCATCATAGTAACAAAAGAAATACCATAAACATATAAGCCATAAAGTCCACATATAAACCAATGCATTTACACATGAAAACCAAGGGAATGAATTTCACATTAATGAATGCAAAAACCAATCAGAGATGGGACTACCATGTTCCACCCGACCATAGATTGGTTGAGCCAAGTCTCTGTTCATCCAATCACCCCCGTGCCATATTCCAAGCATGAATGTGGGACTCATAACCAATCAAAAAGAACCAAAAAAGCATGGATGCTACCAAAGATCTCCACCTACACCATGAGGAATTTGAGTGCCTCATAGTCTCTTAGTCTTTATCGTAATACACAGTCTCATATAGGGATCACTAGGCTCTACATCGAGACCCACTCTCTAGGCTTTACCATACATCCTATCCTAGGACTACTAAGCCCAATGGAGAGAAATCCACCTCTTGGCTTTACTGTATATCCCGCCATTCACCAGGAAGGATTCCTAGGCCCACTTAGGCACAAAAGCTTGGCTTTACCGCAACCCATAGTCTGGCTCACAGGTTACTAGGCTAGTGGCTTTACTATGATCCATAGTCTAGTTCAAGGACCACTAGGCTATGTGTTTGTCATTTCAGAGATCCACCCCACTTAGCTTTCAATCCATCTGACAATCCAACTCAACCAAAGTATGAGAACCCATCTCATCAAGGCTATCAAGAAATAGCAAGGCTAGGAAGAAAACATAGTTACACATGGCAAAACTCATGCCATGATAGAAAACAACCACATGCAATGTCATGCATGCCCAATCTAGCAAGGAAAATACACATGCAAATTGATACTTGCAAAAAATCTTGTTGTAGTTGCTTGATCCGGCCTCCCCCTTCTTGATCTTTTCTTCATCTTGCCTTCTTTTCCTTTCTTGATACAATGCCAAACTGCTCCAAGAAAACTCCAAGTGTCCAAAAGTGTGTGTGTGTGTGAGAGAGAGAGAGAGAGAATAATGAGAGTGCTCCAAAACTGAACTAACAAAAGGTTACAAACTAATCCCTGAAAACCTTTTTTATGAATGAGGTCTCTAATTCCTTCATTTTCCATTATTTTCCTTCAATTTCCTCATCACATGCAACTTGTGACCTTTCACCTTCCTTTTCTCCTAATTTTGATTATTTTCATAAATAAATGTGCCAAATATGTATTTTTTCCTTTCCAATGCCTTTGTCATTGCCTTTGCCAATTTCCTTTAGCCATAATAACCAAAATGAACACCCACTAGGATGTCTTCCCTGCGATTTAGCTTGGAATATGTGTCCCATCAACCATGGTTATATATATATATATATATATACATCGATTTTTAACCAGTGTTATTACAAAACCCTCTCCCTTGGGGGACACCGTTCTCGGTGTTCAATAACACATATAACTCAGAAAACTATTGGAAAGAAAATATATTGCTCATGGAGCTTTATAACACAACTCATTATGGTATTTGCAATAACAACAACATATACACACATACACATTTGCGTCACACAACAAATAATCATGTTGTCTATGGCACTTTATAAATCTAGCTCGATACAATATTTACAATGATATATACATATACACATTTTCTCAACCAAAAAATAAAAGGATATGAGGTTTTCATCTGCAACAAGGGAAACTAGAGGCTCACACCTCCACCCTCAAAGTAATACTAGGATTCACCTCCTTCCTAGGAAGTCCAAAATCCACTGCAAAGTCAAATCTGCATCCAATGTCCAGCCTTACAATCCTGCGCCACTTGTCCTCTCAGTGAACAATTACCAGCTCATTGTTACAGGGCACACTCCCAATGTTCCTTTAATTCCATCTAGCAATGCTCATGAGCTAAATAATCCATACCTGACCTTCCCTTCTCTGCTACACAGTCCCTCAAGTAATCCAGTCACCCCTTCCGTGCAACCACTCACCTTCCAAGTTCCCTGGCATCCCCTATATTGTGTGATCCATCCCTTGGAAAGGCTTCCTTGCATCAAAAGGTCAAACAACTAGGATATATACCTACCTCAAAACCATCATACCGGTCATAGCATGCTCATGGAAATCAAGGGACACTATTGGGTACCAGTTGTTACACAATATTTTATCACACTTCTTGCACTTCCCTGTGTCATACCCCGGAGTGCCAAAACATTGACAACTATGCAATGTACCCATCCTGATATGCAAACCAAATCCTTCTTGAAGAACTATTGAAAAGTTGCCTTGAGCCTTTCCACAGAAAGATAAGCTCAAAACCCTAATTTTTGTGTCAGCACGACTATGACACTACCCTCTCGTGCTAATAATAGGTTGCATTATAAGAGCCTCGTGCTACCAACACAATTTTTTCTTGGAGACTCGCACTAAACCCTTTAAGGAAATTTTTCCCAAACTTTAGGAGAAGCTTTATGATCTAGAGGCTTCCAGAACAACGAGTTGGATGTTGTTCGTTGTGGATGTGGTCGAATTTTCCCAATATTTACCTTTGACCTTATCCCTATGAGATTGCATTTGATATGTGGACCTTCCTCTATCTTTTGTGAGATCCTAACTCTCTCTCCCTGGTCATAAATTCATCCCCCTCCATTCCCAAATGGTTGGCCTTTGATTATGTGCACCCTTTTCTTGAGATAATGCTTATATGTTATTCATTTTGGCTTATATAAGAAGTACTTGGAGAGCTTATGCTTGGACTTAGACATTCACTCAAGGAGGGCTTCCAACATCAAGGCTTGGGTTGTATGCTTCCTCTTTTGTTTATTAATATATACAAATGTTGGTTCACTTTCTATAAATGTTTGTGTTGATGCTTCATTTATCTTAATGCTCCTTCATCTGTCAAGTGGATTACATTTGAATTATGTTGGTTGCACTTTTATGCTTTGTTGTGTTTTTGGTCTCTTATACAATTATTCAAACGCCATGAGTAGCGAGGATTGAGCCTCAGGGAACAAGCGATCAAAATCATCAACAAATGAATTTATCATAGCATCAGAACAAGGTAGGTCTTATTCCTCTTCTTTAATTTCGATTATAATCTAGGAAAGTGTCTTGTAGATTGTCTCATTTGTTGCTAAACCCACTCATTAGGCTAGAGGGGTCATCTCTGTCCACGAAGAGGATTTACCTACACAACAAAATTGCGACTCCACTGAGGAAGCTATAACCTTACTATCCATTTCTTCAATCTGATCCTTTCATGAGTTTGACCAACCATTGATTTCTCTGCTTGTGTGAATCAGTCTAGGTTTATAAAATTACTAGTTTTTGCTTGAGAGTGTTGAGCTTGGTCTAATTTTTTGAAACCTGTTTGTTTTTTCCTTCTTTTCCTCACCCAATGTGCTTTCTGATTTTACAGAACCACTGCTAGTGAGATTTAGGTTTAACGGTCGCGCTAATCTACCTTTCAACACAACTTTGCCTTTCACAGGTGCGTTGATCCCAGAGCCTAGGAAAATTAGGGTTTCCTCTCATTTTCCACTGTGTCTCAACCTTTGGGGGTGTTTTTCCAGTTTGATCTCATTGTGTTTAACTCAGTTTATTTCATTTAAGGGTTGAAATTGTCTCTTTTCCTTTGTTGATGTGTGGATGAAGTTAGTTTGTCTTCTAGGGTTTCTAGGTCTAGGTTGCCTTTAACTCATCACTTGGCCTGTCATTGAGAGATTGATTTTCTCCATTTTAGGAATTCTGTTGGGATCAGGACACCATTTTCAACTCACTTTTAGTTTACATTTGCAAAGTTGTTTTCATTAGTATGGGGTCATAGTTGTACTTTGAAAATTACCTTTTCTTCGTTGTTAATCATAGATTACAATTGTTTGATTTAGTGAAACTGAAATTATGTGCTTGTGTCTATTTTGTTTGTTTTGAAAAGAAAAGTGAAAGAATCTCTTCATCGAAATATTTTTGAAATGATTTTGTTTTATTTGAAACCAAAAAGTGAATGAAATCTTCATTTTAGTTGTTTTGAATCCATTTTTCCTTTGCTTATGCATTAGTTTGCATTTTGAATATCAAAGTGAAAGAAAGGAACAAAAATATTAGTGCATCTTAGTGAAAGAAAGTGATTTTGTTTCTCGTTAGATTGCACTTTGGCATTGCATTCATTAGTGAAAGTGAAATGTAGTTTTTGCATTTTGCATTTGGAAAAGTTAGTCGAGGCATATTTTTTGATGCATTCTCTTGCTTTATGCATTTATTGCTTGTACTCTCTTCCATTGTTAGCATAGAATTCATTGAAATGAAAGGTTTCCTTTTTCTCATTTAGTTGCATACTAGGATTCAGGTGACATCGTTTGATCCCATTTTGAAACCTAATTCAAGAAAAACTTTAAAATTTATTGAATTAACCTAAGAAGCATTTGGAACTTAACACAAACAATTAGAGGTCTAGGTTAGAGACGTGTTCTGACGTCTATAAACCTAGCAGTTATCATTAACTGCATGCATTGTATCCTAGGGGTGAAATCTTGTTCTAGTATGGAAGTATATCGAAGGTTCTCCACTACGTTCGGGTATATCGTAGGCACTTCAGTATGGAGAAATTATATGGGAACAATCTCACCGAACATTTATGCATTAGATAGTGCTAACACAGAATTGTGCTCCCTGTACCGTCAAGTATATATTAGGAGACCCCACTAGGTTGTTATCCTTTTGCCACAGGTAACCGAGTTTGTCACCTTGTAAACATGATACATCAAACACAGCATCCGGGGAGATCAGTCTTCATATGTTAAGTCGTTGGTTTTGGCTAAGGTGAATATAACGGTTCACGGATACTTGGTGAACCCTCTTGCCTAGTACACCCCTTTTTTATTTATTTCTTATTTTAAGTTCTAAAATTTCACTGCCCACGATAATATGTCAAACCCATGTAGTTATTTCTTCACCTCATATTGAGTAATTCCTTGTAAATTTTAATTTTAAAGCCCTCAACAAAATCATCTCTTCTCCTTTTGTCTCTGAGAAAAAGTCACGTGGCTGAACCACTGCGTTCACCTTACATTTCCCCTTCATCATCTGATACTAAAGGGTCGTCACAAGGAGTTCATCCTAAATTCTCATAGTCACTTGAACCCCAAGGTCTTGAACTTGGAATTATCTCAATCATATAACCCCTTGCTTCTTGTCCTCCACCTCGAGACTGATCATCATCTCAAGGATCTGATCCAGAAACTCCTGAGAGTCCACAAAGTTTTTTTTATTCCCTCTAAATTCAATTTATGATCCGTTGGTTATATCTCCTCAACAACCTTATAGTCCATATGAAAATCCTGGTGTTCCTTTGGAGTTATCTCCATGTCCATCTCAAATTCCTCCTCGCCAACTGTTTCCACCCATGGCTTCAGAAGGTGAGTTTTCAGCCTCTTCTCAAGGTCCTCCAGAAGTCTTAGTTACTCATATTCCTAGTGTTGATTATGATTCTGAATATGACTTCCCACCTGAAGGTTATCTATTTGTGGGAAGTGTTGCACCTCCACCACCCCCTGAAAGCAGTGGGCCTATATTTCCACTTGGTTATACATCATTGGCTCAATTGGTTTCAGGTACTCCAAGTGCGTCTTCACTATATCATAATCCCATTTGTCCATCAAATGCCATGCCTACTTCAGGTCTATTTGTTTCAAATGTGGCCTCCCAAATTCTTTTACCAACTCCAGTTTCGTCAATTCCTATACAACCGACAGTCACGGTTGGGGAAATAAATATCCCTATAAGTTCCCAAGGTCCTCCATAAAGTGGACAATACGTGCCACCACCTATTACACCACTTGGGGGCAACAACCACCTCTACCTTATGTACATCCTGTTTCAGGTGGACCTTATGTGAGTGCATCTCAAATTCATGCTACTTGAGCTAGTCAAAATGTTGGTAGTGTACCTTATCCTAGTGGATCATCAATTTTGTCTAGATCAGGCCAGATCCTATATCAACAACCCTTTACGGCTTAGATACCCTACCAGCAACCGTACCCTCTATATGGCTCTCAACAATCTCAAAATCCACCCTTTACTCAACAAGCAGGCCCCATATGTAGCCTAGTTCAAATCCCTCATTTGGGGTAGCTGGTCAAGCTGGAACTTATCAGTACCAACCTAGAACTTAGCAAATTCACAAGGAACTTACCAACAACAGCCTTATGTTTAGCAACAACCTTTCATTCAAAAAGGACCTTATGTACATTAAGGTCCTTACCAGCTGTTAGGGCATGGATCTACCTTAGGCTGAAGGAAGGCAAGTCTAGGGTAACATCAAACCATGCTTAACCTGGTAGCTAGCCCTACCAGGTCGGGAGAGGGCTCTCTCCTTGTCAATATCAATTAGGATATTGGCAATGAGGGCTTGAGATGACTGAATTTAATGTAGATTTTAGGCTTGGTATAGTAGCTCAGGGTTTCTAGTTTGATTT
>APFE031306846.1:0-14447 GCA_000404065.3 Pinus taeda
TAGAGGAAGTTATTTAGTTCCAACATCAATGGGATACTCCCTCTTTTGGATGGGGTAGCTCCTCTCTTGATGGGATAAGTTCCTCTATCATAGGGGTGCATGAACCATCTGGAGGTGCTCAATACACGTCAAACACTCTTTTAGAAGTCTCTAGAAGTGACCACAAGTAACTTTTTAGAGATGAAACTCGCGCCTTTTGACCTTTACAGGGGTACGCACCCAACCTTTAGCATACAGAGCGTATCATTACACAGGTACAGTTTATTTGGAGTGCGTACACGCAGGTAAGGTAGAGAGAACCTGTGTACCCAGAGATAAACATGTTTTAAAGTGACTTTCTCTCTTTTTGAAGTTTGACATGAAGAGCAGAGGCATGGGGCTGGAAAAAGAGGACAATATGGCTATTGATGGGGCCATAGAATTGCAGATAGTCAAGGTGACAAAATTCAGTGTAACATTTATCATCCAAGGATTGCTCATTTATATGATGTAAAGGAGGTTTCCCCCTTGAAGAGGCTCATTTTCAAGTTGTTGATATATATTTTCTTATGTTTTTTGATTTGGTTACATAACATATAAAATCTTGGAGCAGGTGCTTTCCAAGATTAAACACTTACAGTGTATGGCAAAGTGAGACTAGGATGGGGTTCACATTATTTGCTTTTTTAACAAAGCGACAAACCCTTCATGATATTCTAGTTTGGCATAGTTGAGGGTTGGGTTAGGCTCTCTCTTCTAGCCACAATTGAGGTTTTTATTCTTTAAACAATGAGTGATATAAATTTTAAAATCCACATGGAATTTGATATAAACATAATTAAATAGAGGAATTAGAATAACATAATGAGTTGCAGCAAAATGATGTCATTTCTTATGCTAGTCAAGGTCCAATATGAATTGTGCTATGGTATATGTAAATAGAGCATAGAGTGGATTTAGAGTAAGGTGCAAGATGGTGGGCATAGTATCTACTACAATATTTCAAGGGGTATTTACTTTTGGAATAAGGCATACTGGTGAGGTTTCTACCTACATTATGCATTCAATAATAATATTGCTTTGATTAGCTAACATGCAATGCAAAGTAGCTTCTCTTTCCTCTGGGGGTTGCCAATTTTTTATTTTAAACAAATGAGTCCTAAGTTGAGACAACCAGTTTTAGAGCCAGAGTACCATGTTGGCTACGAGAAACAAGTTTACTTGGTGAAGGGAGGGAGTAAAAGAGCCATTTATATGCTTTTAAAAGAAAACATTGACCTTTATGCAGGCATGATATTAGAAGAAACATATACATGGGGTAATGGACTGGGAAAATAGTGAGTGGGATTAACTCCTACATAACATTGAATAGACTAGCAAGCTCGATATTTTCCAGGAAAGGGATTAACCAAAAAGATGAAATGACTTCTAGTCATGCTTGTGACCACAAGCCTTATTTGCTTCCAATCGATTGTTGGAGTTCCTGTGAGATGTTGTAAGAGCACAATTAGTATTCTAGTGAGTTACAAACCTCTAGAAAAGGTATCCAATGAAAGGTTAGAGGGATCAAATACCTACTTCAATTGAGATCTCTAACATGCTCCTCAAGGTGTGGCCCAATAAACTAAGATAATATCCCATAAATTCACCAATTCGTTGTATGATTTCCCTATAAGTATGGATTCATAAGCTCATATAATATTAGTCACCGAGAACATTACAAAACTAGCTAATATTCATGTTGTAAATATTAGCGTGATTAAAAGCATTAAATTAATTTTATATGTTAGTAATGCCGATGGGGTGTGTCACGTTTACATTGAGTATGGTTTTCCCTGGATGGTTTCACAAAGCTATAACTCGCACAATCAAAATATTCATATATGTATTAAGAATGTTGGCAGAGTCGTATCATGAAGTTTAACCATAGTTTCATAAAATGCTTCCTCCCATATGCATGTCACAGGTGTTCTCTCACTGATATGGCTTAAGTTGTTAATGGTATTTTAATGCTTTGGATATATATATTACCACCACACCTTCACACCCGGGATAAATTCTTACATAATCAATGATGTTTAATACTTTTGAATGAAAATTATGATTTTTTTCCTTTCAAATTTGTAAATATTTAGTGCAAAGGTCTTCTCACAGCTTATTTGTATCTGAGGAAACCTTGAAAAGGGTGATGCACAAATTCTTGTATTTAAAATAATTCTATAATTTTCATAGTACAATCATAAACACACATTTTTGTTAAAGGGATTATTTTTTCTAAGTGTTGTTTATTTTGGTATTTATGTATTTTATTATTTATTTTTAATATAAAATAATTAGTGATATAGTCTTGGGTTAGTCAATTAATGAGTGAAGTGATGTGAAGCATGTAAATTAAGACATATAAGGTTCAATCTTTCGGTCATGACTACAGAGAGGAGGATAGGTCACAGGCCCCCAAGGGTATAGTGGTAGCGACCAGAGTTGACCCTGTGTCACATGAGTACGAAACTGAACAAACTGTTCATACATACATACATACATACATACATGCATACATACATACATACATACATACATATACATATACATATACATATACATATACATATACATATACATATACATACATATACATCATATACATATACATATATATATAATATATATAATATAGATAGATATTAGTAAATATGAATTTTACGTTTTAAGAGATGTGATATTTCAAGGAAATCATCCTTTTTAATATTATTAAAAACTATTTTAATTATAAACTATTTTTTTACAATATAATGTAAATGTCGTTCAATGTTATATATACTAAAGAGCCAACAATTCTAAATTGTAACCTTATGTATGTAGATTTTTTTTCCTAGTTAAGTACATGTATATGTTTCACTTTTTATACATTTATTCTGGTCAATTTCTAGTAGCTCCAAGCCTTATGGGAGAAGGATTTGAGAAGGCAGATTGATGGCGAAGGTGGCATAGGTGAAGAGAGACAATATAGAAATATTTTCAACACCTTTTATAGTTTCTATGGAATAATTCTCTTTCCCTTAATGGTGGCGTTAATACTTATTCTTATTTGGCATGTTTACATTCCTCAATCATCTCGAAGAAGATTTCCTCATAGACTTTGGCCTCATAGTCTCTAGGCTAAGATGTCAAATTTAATCAAAATTAATCCCAGAGAGATGTCAGAAAGGGCACATCTAATTAGACTAACCTACAAGAAGTAGCAGAAGTCTCACCACTCCTTAATGTCGATGTTTCCTTCACCTAAACAAATCCATATTTACTATTGGCATTTAAAGTCCACTTCCATCCAATCTTTTTTATTTTTTTTCAGAAGAAAAAATCAGAAACATGTCTTCCTCAGTAGTGAGGATTGATTTACATTAGAATATGTTTATTGCAGTTTTTTCCCAATCTACCTTATTATCCAAGGACTCTTAGCTCCAAAATATAAACTAAAATCGAACAGATAGCCTATTGATATGAAATCAGTAAATCACTATGAGACAGTTATAAAAGAGTATCCATGCAGAAAACAAAATCTTAGCAAACAAAGATAGACAAACACGGTACAAAAAATTCCTAGAAGAAGAAAAAATCTTGAAAGAGGTAGAATGTGACTAGAATGTCCCTCCTTCAGATCTCAAAATGGCCAAGGCTAGAAATGTTACCATCAACAAAGAATTCATAAATCATGTGCCCATTAGAGAGAGCCAAACAGAGCTTAGAGATAACGCTTTCCTCCAGATTTTGTTCCCAGTATACATGTTGAAAGGACACATCAAATAAGGAGGTCCCGCATTTGTTTCATCCAATTTCATAATGGAGGGACATCCAACTCATTCCTTCCATGTATCCACTGAATGAAAGTGAGGGAGTCTCCAATGATATTCACCTTCTCAATACCTACCCATGAGACATATTGAAGAGCACCCCATAAAGTGACCATATTTTCCCCTCAATTGTCCCCAAACCTACCAAACAAACAAAAATGATATAGGGAAGAGGGATCAATACGAAGATATACACCACAACCACATATTCCCCCTAAAGATGCAGCATCAAAGTAGCATATGGGGAATATGCCATCCAAATCTACCAAATTGACAGATTGAGAGTTTGCCTTGCGAATCGAAGGTCCAATTTCTTTGAAGTATGAAATAATCCTGAGGGAAGCCACCTTGATGTCCGAGACTTTACCCTAAAAAATGAGATCATTCCTAGCTCTCCAAATCCCGCAAAGTATATAAAATGGGACTTCCTTGTAAGAATTAACATTTTGGGCCCAAGATATGAGACAATCAATGATATAAGATGCTTCATGAGTGACATAAACTCCTAGGAGATGGGATACCTCCTCCCAAATAGCACCAACAAAAGGGTATTTCATAAATAAGTGAGAGTTGTCTTCCAAATCAAATTTGCAAAGAATGCATCTATCGGTACCAATAAATCCCAATTTCACCAATCTATCGCAAGTCAAAATGTAAATGTGGATGGTTAACCAAACAAAACATTTTAATTTCAAAGGGATGTGCCAACTACACATATGAGCTATGAATTCAACATACATTATGGACGTGATGGTTTAGGACATGAATGTATATGCTTCATTGGCACAAATCCTGCCACTTCCGTCCACTTTACAATTGGTGGTTTTTTTGTGATGCATGACAATGAATCCACCCCAATACATTCTTACCTTGAGGCTTTGGTTTTTTTAGCATTAACCATGCTCTTTCTTGCCTTGTCATTTCAATTTCAGCATGGACACCCTCTCTCAAATAATTTTTTGATTCAGATTTAAACAGGAACACAAAAAATTACAGATATAACCATACATAGAGATGCAACAAAAATAATACTTCATTTCATTACTGTAAAATACTAAAATATGCTTACAAACAGAAAATGGAAATAAACTGGCTAGGGTGATGGTAGCTTATCTCTGAGAAGAGATGTGGCAGATACATGCCTCTAAACTATGTTACAATGAGGCTCGAAGGCCTATTTATTGTTTAGAAGCAATGGAAAACCCTAAACATAAAAAAACCTAACCCTAGAAAATGAAACGCCAAACTGTGGGCCCCTTTTGGGTAAATTGGTACATCAACTTCCCAAGGTCGGAACTTTGGCATACGATCTCCATTTGACGTGCACAATATCTTGTTAGAAAGATCTATCCGAGAACTACAACTCTAAGAAGAGAAATATTGGTTTACGTTGCCATGTTGCTCCCATTTTTCCCAAAAAACGTTGTTTAGGGCCTCAAAATGGTTCTAAAAGTTCATGACCTGAAAAACGGCTAAAAATAATAAATTGTGCTATAATTAAGGAAACTGAAAAGCTTAAAGAAACAATGGTGGGGGTTCAAGTGGACTTGACAGGTGGCCAGCAATATCCAACTGGATCATTCCTCCCCCCTTAAGAAGCAATGGTCCCCATTCCGTTGAGTTCATCCATGAGATGAGGAAACTTCTGTTGAACATGGTCCCTAGTGAGCAACTTGCCTTGGTGAAGGAGTTGGCCTGCTTTGACAACTTGATACAGTTGGATATTCTGTTGGCGAGTGTGCATGATTTGTGTGTCCATGACCTGATCAATTGCAGCTTGTTCCATGCAATTTGGATTTAACTCTGTGGGTGTGAGTTGTTCTGCAATGTCGCATGTGTCTAGTAATGGTGGAAAGTATGGCCGAAGGCGGTCCACATTGAACATTGGGTGTAGGGCAAGGAATGCAGGAATGTTGCGCTCAAATGCATTGTATCCCATAGCCTTGGTAATGGTGTAAGGACCATATCAGAGTGGTCGAAGTTTCCGATAGGCTATGGTAAGGTGTTCCTTTTGCAAATGCAACTAGACTTTATCGCCCACCTAAAACTTGTGTGGCACCCGATGTTGATCATGTCGCTACTTGTACTTGGCATTTGATTTCTCCAGAATTTCATGGACCTGCTGGTGAATATGTTAGATGTGCTAAATGAAGATGTTTTCCTTATCTGTTTCGGAATGGACATGAGCCAAATCTATGTGAGTAGCTACAAATGGCATGGCCGCATCAATGGGAAACAGTGGCTAGAATACCAAGCCCACCTGAAAAGGGTTGTGGCCAGTCGAACTGTGGAGAGCTCGGTTGTAGTTGTGCTGAACATAGGGTATCATCTCATGTGCGTGGATGCTTTGAGTTATACATGCACAAAATGTGTACGATCATCCTATTGACAACCTCTGTCTGGCCATCAGTTTGAGGATGGAAGGTTGTGGACTTAGTGAGTTTGGTGTCTAGCATCGACCAACTGAACCAAAATGTACCAAGGAACTTTTTGTCCTAATCTGAGATGATAGACTATGGGAACCCAAAGTGTATCCACACTCCTTCAAAGAAGAGTTTAGCAGTGGCTTCTATTGTGATATTCTTCTTGCAGGCTGCCATAATGACCATCTTCAAGAACCTATCAACGACCACAAAAACATAGTCGTTTCCATGCTTAGTAGAAGGAGGCTTGACATGTAATCCATGTAGATGGATTCCCAAGATCAACTAGGGTTAGGAAGCGGGGTATAGAGGCCTTGCTTCTTGATGGTCAGTTTAGCAATGGCTCAGGCAGTGCATGATCTGATGTACTTCCCGACATCTTGTTGACGATTTGACCAATAGAAATACTTATGCAATACTACCACCATTTTCTCGACCCCGAAATGCCCAGCAACCCGACTATAGTGTGCTTCCCGAATCATCTTGTGACACTCCCTTGAAGGAACAAAAAGGTGACCCAGGTGCCTAACAGGGCATCTTGGAGGTGAAAATATAGAACATGCTGACCCTCCAAGGGTGTCTAGTATGTGTGGCCGAATTTTGGGTCGCTTTTGTAGAGAAGTGGCAAATTAGAAGTCTCCTACTGACAAGAGTTGAGTGTAGTGGTTAACGCCATGATCGGTGGTCAACTAAGGAAATCTGAAACATTATTGGTGCTACCCTTCTTGTACTTGATATTCAAATGGAACTATTGCAGGTATGTGGACCACTTCTGCTGGTGATCATTCGACAATTTCCCTTGGGTTTGTATGAACTGCAGTGGTCGGTGGTATGTGTGGATGACTGTTTCCTTCCCAAAAATGTAATTCTTCCATTGTCGACAGGCCTTCACAATGGAATATATCTCTTTGTCATAAGTGGGATACTTCCAGACTGTGTCTGAAAGTGTCTCATTGTGATATGCCATTGGATGTCTGTGTTGAGTATGGACTGGTCCAATAACATAGTTAGAGGGATCTGTCTCGACCTTAAAAGGTTGTTGCAAGTCTGGTAATGCAAGCACTGGTTTCGAGCATAGACGATCTTTCAACTCTGTGAATGCCTTCTGTTGAGATTCATACCAAAATAATTTTTCTTTTTCTCCTTCCTTGGTGACTTGACTCAAGGGAAAAGTGATATGAGAAAATACTAGCACGAACCTGCGGTAGAAGTTGGCAATACTTAGAAAGTTGTGGAGCTCTGTTGGAGTGGTTGGAGATGGCCAATCCCGAATGACTTAGATCTTGGCTGGATCGACATGCACCCCCTATTCATCAATAATGTATCCCAGATATTGAACTTGGGTCATGCCAAAAGTGCATTTCTCCAAATTGGCACATAACTTGTGTTGCCATAGTGTTTGGAGAACTTGTTGGATGTGGTGGAGGTGCTCTTCCCAACTCTTGCCGAAGATTAGGATGTCATCCAAGTATACAAGTAAAAATGAGTTGGTGAATGGGCGCAAGATGTCATCCATTAGCCTCATGAAGGTTGCAAGAGCATTTGTCAATCTGAAAGGCATAACCGACCATTCGAAAAGGCCCTTCTTGGCTTTGAAGGTAGTATTCCACACATCAGAGGGTTCGATTGGTACCTGGTGATATCCTAACTTCAAATTGATCTTGTTGAAATATTCCCCCCCCCCTTTAGTTGGTCCAGGAGGTCATCAATCCATGGGATTGGGTACCTATTACAGACAGTGATCTTGTTCAGCACCGATAGTAAATACAGAGTCTCCAAGTCCCATCCTTCTTCTGTACCAACACGATCGGGCTCCCACAGGGTGATGAACTCAGAGGGATGTGACCTTTTTGCAGTAGCTCCTGAAGCTGCCTCTTGATTTCATTTTTCTCTAGAATGAAGTGCTGAAGAATTGGTCCATTGGGAAGCGACGTACCTGGGGTCAGATCGATGGAGTGCTTGACCTGATAGTGTAGAGGAAACCTTGTGGGGGAGGTGAAGATGTCCTCGTACTTCTCTACAAACTTGTCCATTTGTAGTTGTCGTGTAGAGGGGCCCTATCTGGAGGTCATGGCCACCATCTCCTTAATTCCTTGAGGGCATATCATCATGAAAACAAATTTCTTAGTTTTGGAAATGAGCTTAGTTCATTGTTTTTTAGTAACCAAATAAATGGCGGTAGGCGCTACTACCTCCAGTATCTTGTACAAATTATTTCCCAAAGTAATAATAATAGCACGGGACCTTAATTCATACACAACATGTCACTTACACAAGTATGGTTGTCCTAATAATACATCACAAACATCAAGGGGAGAAATGTCACACAATACGTCATCCATGAAGGGCTTGATGTTGTATGGAAGGCGACATTGCTGGCTCACGTGAAGATCTCATTCTTAGTGAAGCCACCCAATGGTGTATGGTTGTCAATGTGTTGTAGTTGGGAAGCCCAACCACTTCACGACCTTTGCCGAAATGAGGTTCTTTTGGCTCTCGCTGTCAAAATTAAATTGTAGCAGGGAGCCCTTTACCCACATCTGGGATTGGAAGAGATGCTCCTCCTCCTCTGGATCTTCGGGTTCCTCCTTCTGGATCTTTGTGGTGGCAACGGGAGTGTTGGGCATCGCATCGATAATCCACTTCCCTTTGTCATTCCCCTTATCAGGTTATGACTCAGAGTGGGAACATGCATCTAATTATGAAACCTTTAGCTTGGCCACCAGTGACTACTTGGCCCGACACTCACTTGTGTTATGAGTGGAGCTCTTATGGAACTCACACCACTTTCCCGTGTCCTTTTTGGGCTTCGTGACACTATTTTCTACTTGCAGCTTTGGCAGGTTGTCTTGGGCCACCCCGCCTTGGCTTTGTCCTTATTCTTAGGTTTTAGGTCACCTTTCCCTTGCTTCAGATTCACAGATCCAAAGTATCACTTCTTCTGTTTAAACTTTTTCTCAATCTTGACAGCATATCGGTATGCCTTGCCGAGCGAGGAGATGTTCAGGAATTCTATTTCTTCCTGGATGTACCTATGTAGGAAGCTGCGGTATTTGAGTACCAAATGCTACTCTAAATCCTTTATACCCAACCTCGTGCAAAGGGTTTGGAAAATATTGGTAAACTCTGACACGTCTTGGTCCCTGCCCTACATCAGCATGCTCCACTTTATGTATTGATCCTCATAGCTTCTGACAGGGTCGTACTTCTCCTTGATGGTAGTCCAAAATGAATTCCAAGTGGGTGCAGCTAAAAATAGTGAGGCTGTACTTTCATCCTTCTACTTGTAGTAGGTTTCCCACTAGTCCTTGACATGGGGGGTGGCTTTCAGAAGAGCGAAAGTAATCTTTTCCCGGCCAGAAAAATCATGAACAGATTAATACCCTACTAGTAGATTTAACCATTTATCTACGGATCTGCACCTATCTGACCCTCAAATATGGGAATGTCAAAGTTAACTTGTACCTTAAAGGGTGTGGCGCTTCCAGAGTAGCTGTTGGAAGTAGATGTGTCACCCTTGGGTAGCCGTTGAAGGATCTGGGCAAAGTTGTCCATCATCGCATTCCTTTGTCGCTCGAGGGCTTCTTCGATCAAGATTTTGATAGGATCTTTTGTCCCCTTGTATTTCTTTTCATCTACCATGGGAGGCCGTCAGGATTTGTGAGGCTGGTCTTGCAAAGGTTCGACCAATTCAAGCCCTAACTCTTTATATCCTGACCTCATTGGGGACATGCAAAGAAAGAAAGAGAAAGAGTAGACCACTATGATACCACTAATCCAGATTTAAACAGGAACGCAACAAATTACAGATATAACCATACATATAGAGATGCAACAAAAATAATACTTCATTTCATTACTGTAAAATACTGAGATATGCTTACAAACAAAAATGGAAATAAACTAGCTAGGGCAATGGTAGCTTATCTCTGAGAAGAGATGTGGCGGCTACATGCCTCTGAACTGTGTTACAATGAGGCTCGAAGGCCTATTTATTGTTGAGAAAAAATGGAAAACCCTAAACATCCAAAAACCTAACCCTAGAAGATGAAACGCCGAATTGTGGGCCCCGTTTGGGTCAATTGGTACATCAACCTCCTAGGGTCGTAACTTTGGCATACGATCTCCAATTGACACACACAATAACTTGTTAGAAAGATCTATTTGAGAACTACACTTTGGGAAGAGAAACATCAGTCCATAGACCCTTGTTGCTCCCAATTTTCCCAAAAAACATCATTTAGGGCCTCAAAACGGCTCCGAAAGTTTAGGACCCGAAAACCTGCTACAAATAGTAAACTTTGCTACAATTAAGGAAATTGAAAAGCTGAAAGAAACAATGGTGGTGGTCCAAGTTGACTTGGCGGGTGGCCACCAATATCCACCTGGATCATTTTTACTCAATTCATGGTTGTGAGTGGCCATTGTTTTCATAAAAGGGTTTGGAAAGTTCTTGTGTATATTCCAAGCAAAATCCTTATAATTTCTTTTGGAGGGAAATAATTTTTTTGTTTATTATATATACTAATAAGCAATAATAAAAATTCAAAAGTCAATGTAAATGAGGCTTATAAAGCATGAAAAAACAAAATGTTGACTGCTTGTCGTTGGAAGTTATTGAAATTTGGAATTATATATTTTTGCAAAATTTTTGTATTGTGGACAATTTAACACAATGGATAAAAAATTGGAATAGCTTTGTGAGAAGAAGGTAGCTGATCAACTTCATAAATAGGTCTTTAACTTGCAAATAGTCGTTTTTCTCCTGCAAATAGAAAATGAAAAAATTAGGAATCAGTTTTAGACCAGTATAGATGAGAAAATCAACCTAGCTAATAGTTTATGGACACAAATTGGATTTCTTTTTCCATAATATCACATACCAATTTTATACCAAGGTCAACATTCTCGATGATTCGGAGGAAGAATTTCAGAATCTATATTATTCATAATGTTGTCTTGAAGAAGGAAAATTGCAAGCTAGAGGAGAAAAATGCTCAGTAGACTAGAGACGTTTCTTATTAAAAGCCTCCATGGAAATGATTCAAAATATTGAACTAGATCTTAGTTTCCTATAGAATATTGAGAAGGAGACCTTTATTGTTGAACTACCAAGCTTACCTAATATCTCTTCCACCTCTAATGATCTTAATTGCAGCCTTGATGATTGTGTATCATTACATGCTTTCGTTTCACCTAGCCTTAAAAACACACTCATGGTATTGGATCTCGATTTCTAAGAAAAATGGGATATATCAAATGACTTAAGAATAATGGATAGGGCATTACTATTCCTATTTACCTTGAAGTGAAGACATATTAAACAGGTCCCGAATATGTTCTTGATATTGATTGAATTCTAACTCCCAGTCATGTTGAATATAGGAAGTTGTCATTTGTTATAAGTGGAGTTGAAACTATGTTGCTAGAAGAGTAACCCCATGTAAACTATGTTGCATAGTTTGATGAGATGGTTGATACTATCATTGTAGATGGCAATGTTGCTTCATGCAAATTTGAGTCTACAAACCATTAATTTGAGCCACATCAACACCCTCATATCAATGAGAGGAGTTTATGTGGGAATCATACTTCTTGGAAATTGAGTAGCTTTGCATTCATCTCGTTATAAAATTTACATGAAAGACAATACCATGGATGAGTACAAAATATTAGGATTGATTGTGGTTGAATTGAGTATGGTCATGGAATCATTTTAAATAGGTGTTTAGGTGTTTGTGGACTTCATATTACCATTTATCATTGGTTGTGCAATTATACAATGTTCTTCTTATTTGTTGTTGATTATTGTTGGTCCCTTAGTTGTGTATAAGGCAGAGTGAGGGGGATTTGATGATGATAGAGCTTGTTGTTTTTGTTTTGTTATATAAACAACTGATCAACTGTATTGTGTGTACTCGCTATTTCTTTGTTGATTTCTTTGATAGAATTTCATTACTTATGTTTGATCCCTGTTCATGATGATAGTATTCAAATATCTTCAAGAGTGGCCGTGTTATGTTTTGATTAACTTTTGTAATAAGAAAAAATGAAAAGTTGGAATGGTTGTGCTATATAATTTCTTTCCCCTAAGTTAAGTTTATAAGTTCATCATACTTCTTATTTGGATGTCTTAGTATCTACATGTCTCATTGTTTGGTTGTTTGTTGATGGTGGTTGCTTCTATTTGAAGTCTTTATTCTAGTACTTTACCAATGTCTATATAAAGCATTTATGAAGTAGTTGTGAATGTTTTTCTTTCTTGTGCCTCTGCAACATCTTCTACTTCAGAGTTCAAATAATTTCACTAAGGTTTATTGGTTATAATCATCAAATTTTTAGTACTTCCTAATTGGATAATTTAGCCTCCACAAGGCTTCTATTCTTTTCATTCAATGGATTGTTCTCGGATCTACAATTTCAACTTTCATGTTTTGAACACTAGTATCTTTATCTATTTTGGAGAGGAATTTTTTTCGTATGGGGCTTTCTCTTTTTCTTCACTTATAAGAGTTTGTACTTAAGTACCTTATCATGTCTTGTTGTCGAAATTCTATTTTTCTTTATGTTTTAGCTTAAGTGAGGGTGTTAGTGTTTGTCTTTTCCAATGCTAAATTTTCCAAAAAACCAACTATTTGAGTCCTAAAGGTTCTTATTTGTCCATTTGTAATAGCTATCTTAAAGTAACACTAGCTCAATCTCTTCTATTATTATATCACTCTTACATTTGTTGATATATATTAAAATATTTTTTAAATTATTTATATATTTAACAAAATTATATACTAAAAAAAATATTACATATGCATTAAAATTATAGACATAATTTGATTTACTACCAGCCTAGATCCTAGATCTATCTTAACTCCCGATCAAACCTTGAGGGATCAAATCCTTTTTCACTCTAAAAGAGGTTTGTACCTCAAAAGATTTGATTCCTTTCATATCTTGGTAGCTCCAGAGTTGATATATATATCTTCTTACAGAAGAATACTATTGGAAAAACCATGGGTTGGAAAACTTGGAGCCCAAAAATGGTTAACTATAAGTTGACTATTTTAATTATTAGTTCAATTATTTTATTTTAGTTTAATTTTTATGTAATTTGATTGAGTCAAAGTGTTTACAAAACAAGATAAAACATTACGACACTCTTCAATATTAAATTAAAGAAAACATCTTACATACTTATAACTTACTATATTTTCCTCCTATATTTATTATTAAAAATTAAAACTTCACATGAAACTTTTAAAATTGAAATAATTAATTTTTTTATTTAGTTATTAATAACAGAACAGAATCCACTTTAATCCATCATTTCTATGTTAGAAATTTAAACATGTTCATTAATTATATAATAAAATTTTATTAAATTTCTAAAAATATGCTAATTTCTCTACTTGATATATGAATAAGTTTTATAATTTTATATATATATAATATTAGATATATTATATTATATATATAGAATATGAAATAAAATTACTTATAATTTTGAATTTCCGGAATAATTTTACATAAAAATGACTTCAGATACAAGTAAGCTACTTATTATATGTTGAACATGAAAGAAGGATTATTTAGTCAAATTTGCACTAGTGCACGATAAGAAGCATCTATTAGTGGAAAAAAATAGAATGATATATGGTTGGTAACTTTATCCCAAATTTGCTTATCATGTCAAAAATTTGACATTCGACATTTGGTATATATTAAGCATAGTGCGTGCTTGATAGAATGAATGTATTTTTCCAAAGTAGGAATAGATAGAGCACTGAAATGAACATTCCACACTTTTAAGGAAAGAGGCAGGAGCACACTAACGACTTGGATATGCCAAGAGCTTTGACATTTTGTTGTTTCGTTTTTTTCACCAAAATATTGTGACTAACTTAACAAATATGGCTGCCTACAATCAAATAATATATTTGAAAGCATGTTTAAGCAATGTAATATTTTCAATGTATTAGGATTTACATCACATATTTAAATAATATTTTAAGGTAGTTTAATAGTTTAATATTCAGGTACATAGGGAGCTTAATCTACTTATATTTATACGAGGGCCTACAGTTAAATGATATATTTGAAAGAATGTTTAAGCAATGTAATATTTTCAATGTATTAAGATTTACATTACATATTTAAATATTATTTTTTCATTAATTACATTTATAGGTATGTTTATTTTGAA
>APFE031306849.1:0-10981 GCA_000404065.3 Pinus taeda
TGTGTGTGTGCGTGTGTTTAACTTATATAAACATTTTTTCGACCGAACTGTTTTAACCTGCAACTTGGATCTAGCCACCTTTTTCCAATTTCAGAATGCTTAAACTCCATCAAATTTCATGAATTTACTGCCAGGAAAAAAACCAGAATTTGCAGAATAGAAACTACTTTCAGTAGATATAAGTTTTATGGAATTTCATATAAATTTGCTAATTTTAATTAATTTTCTAAAAGATAGTGTGCAAAAAAATTATGAAGGTCATTATGATTCAGTGAAATCAAAAATTTGTATCTTTCAAAATACACTATAAAAAATATGAAAAATTTATGTTTCATTACATTGGTTTGTCTTCTATAATGGGTAGGTTTTATATTTTTAGTTTATAACTAATATGTTGAGAACTTTGATGCTCAACTAAACATCTTCAAAATCTGCAGCTTTTTCATATTAGTTCAATTCAAAAAATTCTAGTAATTATGATGTGCATTAGTTGGTCTTGTAAATATAATGATATCGAAGTAGAGTTTGTCTAGATTGTTGCAACACATTTTTTTTTTTTTTAAAGGCCAAGTTAACAAAGAATACACAGGTGCTAAAAAGCATGACATGTTATGAATCCCTTGATTTTTAAAGAACAAACAGTCAAACAATTGCTAAGTTGACATATTAAATGTGAATAAAAAAATCCAAAAAATAGGTAATAGAAAGATAATAAAATTTTTGACTAGTTTCATTTTTATTGTAAAATGAAATTCTAAATAGAAAATTTGCTTTGATGCTTGTTGTTATCGATTCATGCCTATTAACATTTACCCACCATTTACTTTATATGGGTGCACTAGTTATATGGTAATATTTGACTTCACAACCTTATTATTAAATTGTTGATTTATTATTTAATATTTTAATCCAAAAAAAGCCTCTTGATTCATATTTATAATATCTGAACATAAAAGTAGAGAGAGTTGGTTACATGGAAAGACTTTGTATTATCACCTATTAATACTTATTGAATGTAAATAGGCTTAACCTTGACTCTTTTGAAATAGGGTTTTAACATTTTAATTAAATTCATGAATTATTAATGATGGTGGTATTTTCTTCTATGAATATTTTTATACTTTATAATAATATAGATTATCTCAAATAATTATGCTTTTTTTTGTTTTTCAATTTAATTTAAAAAATAGTCATAATAAGTGTTATTGAATTCTCTTAATATTATTCCTTTATATATATATTTTGTTTCATGTTTTCAAATATTTAATAATGATCATCTTTTTTATAATAATAATAATATAGTAAATATAGAGGATTTATTAATTTTATGATTTTTAAAAATTTGACAATATGAGATGTATTAATACGGTAAATGTTTTTAATGCCTACTATGAATTAATGTTTATAGACATTTATTAACTATTTACTACATTAATGTATTAATTTAATTTATAAAATGTTTGAGTTATGCAGTTTGAGAGGGCTCTCTCAAAATATTTATAAAATCACTATGTTAAGCTCAAAACTCAGATGACTAACTCTAAGATATTTTTTTGTAGTTTTATAGGTGAAGAAGAATGTGATGACTGCCACCATTGGGCATGGAGTCAAATTAAAAAAAAAAAAAAAATGTGATCAACAACAGTGTTAAATGGAAGATGAGGCATCTATGGCTTTAAAACTAATACAAATGAACGCGAAAGGTTATACACAGTAAATGATGGAAATTGGAGCTATGTGAGAGATGTCAAAGTATCAAGATACTATGTAAAACTTAGAAACAACATAATAAAATTAAATAAATCCATAATAAGAATCCTAGGTACAAAAACATAATGCTGCAGATTTTCTATTAAAAGAATAAAGTATTACAAAAGTCTGGTTTCTCACATTCCCAATCAACCCTTCACAGAGTCGAAAATTTTCTTATTTATAGAGATAGATCTATTTACATATCTTGCCACCTGGGCCAGATTCAATCTATCCTTCTAGAGACCTGTTCCTATCTAATTAATGAAACTTTTGGACTTCATTGGGATTTCTGTTACAACGGAGTTCTAATACAATGGAGTTGTAATGTTGGCACTGTATTTGTGGAAATTCAGAGAATCCGACCCTTCAATTTTTTTTGCATTATTACTAGGATTTTAATTGAGAAATATTGTTTATCCTACTGATAGGTGTGTTGTTTGTTGTTTGAAACATGTTTGAAAGTGCCATTACTGTCCCACTATGTCTATCTCCTATTTTCTTGTTCTCTCTTTGATGACCATGTTGCTTGATATCTGTCGAAAACACCTTCGATGTCCTCTTTCTTCGCTATACTCTTTAATGACCATGCTGCTTGAAAAATATGCTCACTGTCCCACTGAGCAGAAGTGGAAGATTTAAGCTGTTTCTTCGAGTTGATTCGATCTGGTTCATTAATCCAAGCCTGCTACTGTCATAGTCACAATACACCACTGAAAGGCAAAAATGAGATTTTACATTGTTTTTATGATGATTTTCCAATAAGTCGAACTTGAAAATTTTCAAAATTACAACACATAAACATATCAGATCCATTGCAATCGGTGAAAGGAGGGACTTGGGAGGGAATGGTGATATTGCGATCAATAGGGAAAGTTGTGATATGCGATATTAACCTCTATCGCAATCGGGGGATGGAGCTATATTGCAATCGGGGTATCAGAGGGAAGGAATTTAGTTATTGTGGTGGTTTTGTGTGGGTGTGATTTTTATTGTGCATTCGCAATAGGAAATGGGATAGGGGGCCGATAGCGATATATGACATGTGGCCTGCAGGCCTAGTTTAAAAAGGTTGCGGCATAAGTTAAAAATTGGATACAACTAGAGTTATATATGAAATGGTTTTTTGTGGCTAGAGTTAAAAGGTTATATAACAAAGGATTTGCGGTGAAAGTTAAAAGATAATTGCGGCTAGGGTTTTGAATCACCTTTTGAGCTTCATCTTTCAACGGACTATTAAGAAGTATTCCACCTGAATCTTTCCAATACAAACATTTATTCACTTGGCTGGGACAAGTTGGGCTGTATCAACCTTCAACCAAATGTAACTATTTCAAACCAACTTTTAACTGGAATTTAGTCCTTCTAGCCTGAGAGGGCTCTATCAAAATATTTATAAAATGACTATGTTAAGCTCAAAACTCAGATGACTAACTCTGATCTCTTTTCTTGTAGTTTTGTAGGTGAAGAAGAACGTAATGACTGCCACCATTGGGCATGGAGTCAAATTAAAACAAAACATGATAAAAAAATAGTGTTAAATGGAAGTTGAGGCATCTATGGCTTTAAAACTTATACAAATGAACACCCATTGTTATACATAGTAAATGATGGAAATTGGAGTTGCGTGACAGATTTAAAAGTATCGAGATACTATGTAAAACTTAGAAACAACCTAATAAAACTCAATAAAGCCATAATATCATGTACAAAAATAGAATGTCGCATATTTTCTATGAAAAGAACAAAGTATTACAGAAGGCCAGTTTCTCACATTCCCAGTGAACCCTTCACAGAGTTGAAAATTTTCTTATTTATAGAGAGAGATCTCTTTACATGTCTTGCCACCTGAGCCAGATTCAATATATCCTTCTAGAGACCTGTTCCTATATGATTAATGAAACTTTTAGACTTCATTGGGATTTTTGTTACAATAGAATTCTAATACAAATGAAAGTCGTATCTAAATAGAATTCATCTAACTGTTACAATAATTTAGGAAAAATTTCCACTGTTTGTAATGTTGGCACTGTATTTGTGGAAATTCAAAGCATCTGGAATTTCAAATTTTGTTGTGCTATTACTGGGCTTTTAATTGAGCAATATTGTTTATTCTACTAATAGGTGTGCTATTTGATATTTGAAACTTGTTTGAATGTTCCATTATTGTCTCACTCTGTCTTTGTCGTGTTTTCTTGTTGTCTCTTCGATGAACATGTTGTTTGTATCTGCTGAAAACACCTTCGTTGTCCTCTTTCTTCGCTATCCTCTTTGATCACCATGATTCTTGAAAAACGTCCTCGTTGTCCCACTGAGAAGAAGTGTAAGATCTAAGCCATTGCTCTGGAATGATTCGATCTAGGTCATTGATCCAGGCCTGCTACTGTCACAATCGCAATACACCACCGAAAGGCCAAAATGAGCTTTTACACTATTTTTATGACGATTTTCCAACATGTCAAACTTGAAAATTTTCAAAATTACAACACATAACCTTATCGGGTCCATCGAAATCGGTGAAAGGAGGGACTTGGGAGGGATTGAAAATATTATGATCAATGGGGAAAGTTGTGATATGTGATATCGACCTTTATCGCAATCGGGGGATGGAGCTATATCGCAATTGGGGTATCGGAGGGAAGGACTTTAGTTATTGCGGTGGTCTTTTTGCAGGTTTTGATTGTGATTGTGCAATTACAATAGGAAAGGGTATAGGGGGTCGATAGTGATACATGATATGTGGTATGGGGGCCCACTTTATGTAATGGGGTGACAGGTTATCGCAATCAGCAAGGGGTGAGGTTTGCAATATGAGCAGGGATGTTTTTTGTGAAGGAAAAATGGTCAATTACGATAGGAGCTGTGGCTCCCAACTTAAAAAAAAAAAGTATTATGGCATGTTTATTAAAGTTTTAAAAAAAATTCAAGGGAAATGAGGGAAACGCGTATAGAGTTATGAAACACAATGGTTTTGCAGCTAGAGTTTTTATAACAAAGGGCTTGTACCGCAATCGCAATTGGGGGATGAATGGGCGGAGGTGTTATGTAAATGAAAAAGGGAAAGGTTGATTGGGATAAAGTACACATAGCCTTCAGGTCCCAGCTTTAAAAAGGTTGCATTATAAGTTAAAAATGGGATACGACTAGAGTTATATATGAAATTGCTTTTTGCGGCTAGAGTTAAAAGGCTATATAACAAAGGATTTACGATAAGAGTTAAAAGATAATTGTAGCTAGGGTTTTTAATGGAAACAACTAGAATTGGAAAATGGGTCATAACAACTAGAGTTTTCAGAAAACAAAGGGAGAAAATGAGGTTTGTGAAAGAAAATGGGTTATCATAGATAACACTAGCTCCAATAGGGATGTTGTGCCCCTGTGGTGTAGCAAAGAATCAGTAGACCAGATTCCTTATTGAAACTAAAAATGACGACATAATCTCCAAGTTTTTATGGCCTTCACTTCAGGCTCAAACTTTTCAAATATATCATCCACACCTGCAAATGAGAAAAACAAAAAAATAGAATATATACAAGGGTGTTTCTTTCAACTAAATCAAGAGATATAATGTTTGAGAAACTTGCCATTAACAGGTCCTCCTGTATATAATTGACCATCCATCTCCTGCAATATAAATGTATTATTTCCATGATAAGCTGAAATCTTGTACATTCCCTTCCAGAGATTCTCGAACTTGCCATGGTTTCCTTTATCTTCAATCCTATATTCCCACTTCAAAACTACATCTTGAGGATTGAAATTTTCTTCTTTGGTCTTTTTTTCAAAAGTCTTTTTAATTATGTTCTGATATTACTGATGATTTCTATAAACTTCTTCTCTTTTTTCCTACAGAGAAATTAGCTGGTTGATTCTCCTTCGGATAGAATTTGGTTCTTCTTCTAATCCGTGCAACAACTTCATGACTGGAACTCCAAGAGGACCAGGAAAAATAGCTTCAGTTCCATAGACTAACTCATAAGGATAAACTCCTATTGATCTTTTGGTATAAATACTGTGAGCCCATAGAGCAAATTTAAGCTTTAAATGCCATGACCTTTTGTTTTCCTGCAAAATCTTTTTGATGATTCTAACTAGGCTTTTGTTCCTTTTGACTTAAAATCTTGGGCATTATCAGTTATGATCTTCATGGGGCAACCAAATCTTGACATGGTGTTATTTTCCTGAAAATTAATAATCACTGCATCTGTAGCTTGTTGTGTGGGAATTGCTTCAATCCACTTTGTGAAGTAATCAGTGGTTGTTAAGATCCATTGATGTTGACCTAAAGAAGTAGGATGTATTTCAACAATAAAATCTAACCCCCACTACTGGAAATGAGCTTCAACAAAAATGGGCTTCAATGGAAATGAAAGTAATTTCCTTTTTTCTTCAAATATTTGACATTCATGACAAGTAGAAACCTTTTTGTACACATCTCTAAACATTGAAGACCAATAAAATCCTGCTCTGAGTATCTTGTTCATTGTTTCTCTCCAGTAATGATGTCCTCCACAATCACCTTTATTAAATTCTTTGATCACCTTTTCAGCTTCATCTTCCAAAAAACAAATAAGAAGTATTCCACATGAATCTTTCCAATACAAACATTTATTCAAAATACAATATCTCACTGATTTCAACTTGAAAAATCTAGATTTTGACTTTGTTAGTTCAGGAGGAGCTCTGCGATTTTGTAGTACAAAGATAACATCTTTATACCAATCTGACGTTGTAAAATTTTCTTCAACAGGAATCAACTCTTCATCTTCAATTTGAAATTTCTGCTACAAAATTAATATTTAGATAGTCCAAAATTTGATTGGGTCATCATCTTTTCCAAACCTTGTCCTTTTACTAATTGTGTAGCCTTGATTTCCAAATCATACTCCAGCAAGGTAGCAATCCATTTACTCCTTTTACCATATGGATCAGCTTGAGTTAATATGTCCTTTATTACAACATTAGGTACATAAGCAATAATATGTGGATGAATGACATACACCCTGAAATGTTTAACGACTTTCACCAAAGCAGAAGCTTTATTCTCCATGATGTTGTATTTTAATTCAGTTTCCAAGCGTTCTACTAAAAAATGAAATAGGTTGTTCATAATCTTGTTGTCCTTTCTGCAACAAAAATCCACCAGTTGTGTGTTCTAAAGAATGAAGTCTCAAAGATAAATATTGTTGTCCCTTTTAGATAAATAATAAGAGTTACAAAATATAGAAAGAAAATTGTTAAAATGCTTAATGTTGAAGTTGGATCATCTGATATTTTGAATTTGCATGAAGATCATCCTATTGTGTTCCTAGGACTGAGAGCAAAAGATGAGAAAAATGAAGAGGTGCCACCTTTCTATGTTAGATTTAGGGGCATCACACAATCTAATGCCTAAGCTCATCATGGAGAGATTGGGTTTATATATAACTAGGCCATACAAAGATTTATTTTCTTTTGATTCAAAAAGGGTGAAATGTATACGTCTTATCAAAGATGTGGTTGTTTCTTTAAGTCAAATTCCTGCTAAGACTATACTGATGGATATTATTGTGGCTGATATTCCACCAAAGTTTGGCATGTTGCTATCTAGATCATGGGCTACCAAAGTCAAAGGAACCATTCAGATGGATATGTCCTACCCTACTGTCTTGGTTTTTGATGAACAAAGGAGATTATACAGAGAGCCTAGGATGGCATATATTCTCAATAGTAAAGACAAACCTCAAAACTTTCCAGTATATGCAATAAAGAATGAATTAGTCTCATCTATACTTTTCAATGAAATCACTAGCAACATAGAAAATCAACATGCAGAAAAGAAGCAACAAGTTGAAGAAATTGATAGGAAATGGTGGTGGCACATGAGCTTTGATGGTGTTGAGGGAAGAGATGGAGATGGTGCAGGAATATGGATAATTAACCAGGGAGACGAGGGTAAGTTTTGCTCTTATAAACTCAATTTCGATTGCACAAATAATATGGATGAGTATGAAGCATTGGTTTTTGGTTTAGAAGTCTTGAAGAATTTAGGTGAGAAGAAAATCTCTATCTTTGAGGATTTTGAATTGATCATCAAACAAGTTAACAACACCTATCAAACCAAGGATGTTAGAATGAGAGTATACAGAAATTTGATTCTTGAATTACTAGAAAATTTTGAAGATTATAATTTCACCATCAAGCCTAGAGAACATAACAGTGTTGCAGATTCTTTGGTTGTTTCAGTAAGTCTATTTACAATACCAATTCATTCCAACAATAGATATGATAATTGCTATAAATTTCTTCTGTTTTTTCCTGCAGAGAAATTAGCTAGTTGATTCTCCTTTGGACAGAATTTGGTTCTTCTTCTGATCCATGCAACAGCTTCATGACTAGAACTCCAAGAGAACTAGGCAAAACAATTTTAGCTCCATAGACTAACTCATAAGGAGAAACTCCTATTGATATTTTAGTACAAATTCTATCAGCCCATAGAGAAATTTTAAGCTTTAAATGGCATGAACTTTTATTTTCGTGCAAAACCTTTTCGATGATTCTAACTAGGTTTTTGTTTGATTATTCAGCTAAGCCATTACCTTGGGGGTAATAAGTTGTAGAATGACCAAGAGTGATATTATATTAGTTACATAAACTTACTAACCTTTTTGATTTGAAAGCTTGGGCATTATCATTGATGATATTTAGGGGCAACCAAATCTTATCACTTGGCTGGGACAAGTTGGGCTATATCAACCCACTATCAACCTTCAACCAAATGTAACTATTTCAAACAAACTTTTAACTGGAATTTAGTCCTTCCAATCTGAGAGGGCTCTCTCAAAATATTTATAAAACTATTGTGTTAAGCTCAAAACTTAGATGACTAACTCTAATTTCTTTTTTTTTGTAGTTTTGTAGGTGAAGAAGAATGTAATGACTACCACCATTGGGCATGGAGTCAAATTAAAACAAAATATGATCAAGAACAATGTTAAATGGAAGATGAGGCATCTATGGCTTTAAAACTGATACAAATGAACGGCCACAGTTATACACAATAAATGATGGAAATTGGAGTTGTGTGACAGATTTCCAAGTATCAAGATACCATGTAAAACTTAGAAGCAACATAATAGAACTCAATAAATCCATAATAAGAATCTTAGGTACAAAAAAAAAAAAAATGTTGCATATTTTCTATTAAAAGAACAAAGTATCATAAAAGGTCAGTTTCTCGCATTCCCAATCAACCCTTTGTAGATTCGATTTTTTATTTATTTATAGAGAGATATCTCTTTACATATCTTGCCACCTTGGCTAGATTCAATCTATCCTTCTAGAGACCTGTTCCTATTTGATTAATGAAAATTTAGAATTCATTGAGATTTCTGTTACAACAAAGTTCTAATAAAAATGAAAGACGTATCTAAACAAAATTTATCTAACTATTACAATAATTTAGGAAAAATTGCAACTATTTGTAATGTTGGCACTGTATTTGTGGAAATTTAGAGCATCTGTCCTTTCAAATTTTACTGCGCTATAACTGGGCTTTTAACTGAGAAATATTTTTTATCTTGGTGATAGGTGTGCCATTTGCTATTTGAAACGTGTTTGAAAGTGCCATTACTATCCCACTGTGTCTCTGTCCTATTTTCTTGTTGTCTCTTTGATGACCATGTTGCTTGATATCTACCGAAAACACCTTTGCTGTCCTCTTTCTTCTCTATCCTCTTTGATGACAATGTTGCTTGAAAAACATCCTCACTGTCCCACTAAGCATAAGTGGAAGATCTAAGTTGTTTCTTCGGTTTGATTCGATCTGGGCCTGCTACTGTCGCAGTCACAATACACCACCGAAAGGCAAAAATGAGCTTTTACACTGTTTTTAGGATGATTTTCCAATAATTTGGATTTGAAAATTTTCAAAATTACAATAAATAACCTCATCAGATCCATCATAATTGGTGAAAGGATGGACTTGGGAGGGATTGGCGATATTGCGATAATGGGGAAAGTTGTGATATGTGATATCAACCTTTATCGCAATCGGGGTATCGGAGGGAAGGACTTTAGTTATTGCGGTGGTTTTTTTTTGTGAGTTATGATTTTGATTGCGCAATCGCAATAGGAAAGGGGGAGGGGACCAATAGCGATATATGACACGTGGCCTACGGGCCCAGTTTATGTAACACGACAGCGGGTTATTGCAATTGGGAGTGGAATGGATATCAGAGTTATCACAATCTGCAAGGGGTGAGGTTTGAGATATGAGTGGGGTTGTTTTTTGTAAAGGAAAAAAGGTTGATTGCGATAGGAGATGTGGGTCCTAGTTTTAAAAAAAAAGGCTTATGACATGTTTGTGAAAGTTTTAGAGAAATTTCAATGGAAATGAGGGAAACATGTTTAGAGTTACGAAACACGATGGTTTTTCGGCTAAAGTTTTTATACAAATGGATTTGTAATGCAACCTCAATCGAGGGATGAATGGGTGGAGGTGTTATATAAATGAAAAAGGGAAAGACCGATTGCGATAAGGTACACGTAGGCTGCGGATTCCAGCTTTAAAAAGGCAGCGGCATAAGTTAAAAATGGGATACGACTAGAGTTATATATGAAATGGTTTTTTGCAGATAGAGTTAAAAGGTTATATAACAAAGAATTTTAGGTGAGAATTAAAGATAATTGTGGCTAGGGATTTGAATGGAAACAACTAGAATTAGAAAATGGGTCATAGCAGCTAGATTTTTCATAAAGCAAAGGGGGAAAATGAGGTTTGTGAAATAAAATGGGTTATCATAGATAACATGTGTGTCAAAGGACAATAGCTTGAGCGGAAGTTAGTGGGTTTATTCCCCCCTCCACATTGTTTCTATTCTTAGGCATGGAAAATTTTAGGGGCTAATATTCACAAGTGGGTTAATTTTCCATGGTTTTCCAAAAAAATATTCATCAATTTCCATTATTTTCTAAACATGAGTCACCCAAATTTTATAGTATAAATGTATTTTACCTTACAAATTGCCAAAGTTGTATAAAGACTATCTGTAAAAATATTAGAAATTTTAATGTTTTTACAACAATTTTAACAAACATTTTATAATTTGCAATTTTGGGACGAGTAAGATTCGCTAAGGTTTCTAAACTTTAAGACACATTTTCTTGCTCAAAATTTTCCCTATTCTTAGAAGACACGTGAGTAAATGTGATAAAAACTTTAGTTAGTGGATGAAGTTATGGATGATGATAA
>APFE031306853.1:30845-68098 GCA_000404065.3 Pinus taeda
CAGTAGTCATCTATCTTTTATTAATCAAAAACAGAGAAAGGTACAACCAATGTTCTGACGCTGAGTCCTTCTCAAGAGGGTCCAGCCAGCAAGTCTCATAAGCATTCATCCTTAGAGGTAGATCTCTCAAGACAAACAACTCTCTCTCTCACACCAGGCAACAAACTTCATAACCTTCCTTAAGCTCTCTAGCAATCCACACTTAACACACCAAATGCCTATTAAGAGCAGCACTAAAGCACTATGAATTCCTCTATGTCAAAGTCTGTATGTCAAAAACTAGCTGCTCATGGCAATGGTGGAGGCTTATATAAGAGAAGGAGTCTCCATGAATAGTGAAAGGATGAGCTTATCTCCAAGAAAGGTGGCTCATAAGATGAACAGACCTGCCATAGAAGGGAGGGCAACCTTTACAAAGCCAACAACCAGGTCTGGAGTCATCTGGAAGGCTAGCTGTTAGAACAAACTCGCCCAAACAGGATTAGCGTGGGTGCATAACTGGACTGGCACGCTGACATCGCATCTCAATGACAGAAGAGGTCTGGTCAGCGTGGCTCAATACAAGCGGAGGGTGCGCTGGCTATGAAATTCGATCAGCGCGGGAAACCCATGTGCTTCCGCGCTGGCAGTGCACCAATTGCACTATCATCCGCCAGTCAGCACGGTTATTTCAATAACAGTCGCGATGATCCAATAAACTTAGGGAAAGAGGGTTTTTTGGCCATTTCAGAGAGCATGAGCATGATGGATTTGATTTCATGACACAGTAGGGAGACTGACAAGGAGACAGTGACAAATTACTGTGTAACACTCATAATGCTCTTTGCCCACAAGCTGTCTTTTGTTCCACTGTTCTCCCACATTTGGAATACCTGTTTCTTCAGCTATAGTTTCAGGTGTTAAAGCGAAGGAAACACCTGCTAAGTTCACCTGGCCATTGGGAAGATGAAGGACAAATAGTCTAGAAAGTTCATAGTGGCATTTCACCCTCTCCACCATCTCACAAAACTGGTACCAAGACTGATGTTTGAAACATGTTACTGCAAGGGGACAAGCCAATAACTATGTGAGTGTGGTGGGCTACTCCCGGATGTGTTTTCCTCCCTTATGTGGCTTTCTTGGTGCATGAATCTCTTGGGAGGAATCACTCACAGTTTCCTCATCCCTTTCATAAGCTGAATCTGTTTCCATATTTGCCATTGTATGGTGCAAAATGATGAGTATGAAGAGATTTTATTTCAAGAAACGGTGACTGCTATTTTCTTCTTTGGGATTTGATGAATGGGATTGATGAGTGGAAGGTTTTGATGTTGGTTGTAGGGTTATTAGGGAGTGATATGGTTTAGGAAATGAGGATTAGGGTTTGGCGAATAGTGGGAATTAGGTGTTAGGGTTTTATGGTTCGAAGATAGAGGGTAGGATAAGTGTCAATGAGAGAGGGAAAGGGGAAGAAAATGTAAGGAAATGTAGTGAAGGGCAAATTATGCAAAGAAGTAGAAAAATAACAAGAATGACAAAAACTGCAAAACCCTAGGCAATTTTTACAATATAATTGTGCAAAAATTTAGGGTTTGAATTATCACCT
This sequence comes from Pinus taeda, assembly GCA_000404065.3. Classification (NCBI taxonomy): domain Eukaryota; kingdom Viridiplantae; phylum Streptophyta; class Pinopsida; order Pinales; family Pinaceae; genus Pinus; species Pinus taeda. The sequence goes on from APFE031306853.1 coordinate 32,431, forward strand.
TTCAAAACACCATCAAGGATGAGTAAATCTCTTTTTATGGAAAATGGATGGGTTTATTTACTTGAATGGATGGTATTAGCAAAATTTGGAGCTTTAGAAGGTCAATTGAAAGAGTTTTTGGCTTGGCAGACTAGTGTGCCACGCCAACACCCAAGTGCGCCACACCTAACAGGTGCGCCGCGCCAATTCAAAGCTCTTTGTAATTTCTGTGCCAGGTGCGCCGCACTAAGAAAAATTTGAAAACTTTGCTACGATTTCCCTTATTTCTTCTCAAATCGTGATTTTACCTCTTGCTCTCTTTCAGTTGTACAAATGAAGTCTTCAAATACCAAAAATAACTTTATATCCACCTTGGCTTTTAATTTTTCATTTGAAAAACCCATTTTTCTAAAGTTCCTTTTCACTTTGTACTTTAAAAACTCTATTTTGCGGTTTGGCTCTCTTTTTGTCATTTGATGGACTAATGCTTGGATTTTCTTGTCTCTTTTGCAGGAGCTGGAGTGCAAGAGTTTGGCAAGGTGACCTAGGGCTGAATTTCTGAACTTATTACATATAGGAAAATTAAAATTACATGAAATTTTTATACATAGGGAAAAAAATCAATTAATGAGTATATCATTATTGAAATTTTGATGTTGAGACCTTATTAGACCTCCTCATGTGCCTGCTGACCATTATTGATCTTTTTCATGACTATGGTGACAAACCCTAGACTTAATGAGACTTGAAAACCCTAAAATGACTTCTGCAACTGAAGTGAAATAAAAATGATAGCAAATTATCTGTACATGTACAAATATGCCAGCAGATGAAAAACATGAGGGAAATTAATAAGGAACCACTACCATCAGATGATCCATGTTAATGGAGTGCAGCTGATCAGATAAGACACCTAATATGCATGCAAAAAGAGAATTTGATCACTGATGGAGGGATGAAAATACCGACACTAACACGAAGGGTCTAAAAAAATATTGGTAAACTCGACCACTTCTTAGTCCCTTCCCTACCACAGCATGGTCCACTTTATGTATTTATCCTCATAGCTTCTGACAGGATAGTACTGCTCCTTGATGGCATCCCGAATTGAATTCCAAGTGGGTGCAGCTGAAAACAGTGAGGTTGTACTTTCATCATTCTGCTCGCAGTAGCTTTCCCACTAGTTGTTGACGTGGAGTGAGGCTTTGAGAAGTGCAAAAGTGATCTTTCCCAAGATGGAAAAATCATGAAAATAAATATCCTTCTAGCATATTTAACCATTTATCTATGGCATCTACATCTATCTAACTTTTAAATATGGGAATGTCAAAATTAAATTGTACCTTAAAGGATGTGGCACTTCCAAAGTAGCTCCTGGAAGTAGATGTGGTGCTCCTGGGTAGTCGCTGAAGGATCTGGGAAAATTTGTCCAACATCACGTTCCTTTGTCGCTCGAGGGCTTCTCCAAGCAAGATTTTGATAGGATCTCCTACCCCCTCGTCCTTATTTTCATCCACCATGGGAGGTTGTCAGAATTTGCGAGGCTAATCCTGCAAAGGTTCAACTAGATCAAGCCCTAACTCCTTATATCCTGACCTCATTGGGGACATGTTGGGTTGTGTTATATTCTTTCCATGACTAGCCCACATAGCTAACCAGGGGATTAGAGGGGGGGCGGAGCCCCCCCTTCGTTGCGTCAATTGTGTAGCGGGGGGTGGGGGGGGAGCATCATAGGGGTTTGAGGTGTACTAAACCACACTTTATTGGGTCTGGGGCAACGCCTCGAAAAATTTTTGTTTTGGACCCTATGCTAGGTTGGGCAGACCCACCTATGGTTTTGTGCATGATTTTCGCACATGTTTTTTAGACGCGATGGTTTTCGTTCCATGGTATTGGATGCTTCGACATGTATAAATATGTATTATAACATTGAAAGGAACATAATGAAAAATCAGGTTGGTAGTCCCAGTTTTGGGATCCAGGGGAAAATCTCTGTGTATATGTGTTTTATGTGTTATGCTCTTGCATTTTTTATTTTCTATGTTTTAAAATTCATATGCAGGTAATTTTTGTACGGGGTTAAAACCTACATTTGGTATCATAGTAGTTTTAGCTTCAAGCAAATGCCTTTGTTGCTGAGAGGTTTCGCTCAGGCCTGTGGTAGACCCTGTTTAGTGGAAGATTTGTGAGATCGATTCTGGTGGTGAAAGAAGATGGCGAGCAATGGAAAGATAGAGATCGATAAATTTAATGGTCAGAGTTTTGAGTTGTGGAAACTCATGATGGAGGATCTGTTGGTAGATAAAGATCAGTGGATCGTGGTAGACCTGGGTACTAAACCAACGGGAGTGTCCAATGAAGAATGGAAGAAGTTGGATAAAAGAAAGGCAAAGAGCACAATACGATTGTGTGTCTCAAATTCAGTATTTCTGAATGTATCAGGGGAAGCTACGGCGAAGGATTTATGGGACAAGTTAGGGACTTTGTACCAATCTAAGTCTCTGGTGAATAAATTGTTCCTGTGGAAAAAGCTATATAACCTGAGGATGAAAGATGGAGACTCGGTGACAAAGCATCTGAATGCATTTAATACTATGTTAAGTCAGATAGCATCTGTTGATATTAAAGTTTTGAAAGAAGATAAGTGCATTAGTTTGTTGTGTTCTCTACCAGATTTACGGGATAGTCTGGTTATTGCAATAGGTAGCAATGCAATTACCTTGTAGTTTGATGAAATAGTCTCATCTTTGCTGGCGGAGGAGATGAGATGGAAAAATATGGAGAGCCAGAATGGTGATGCCTTGTCTGTACGACGACAGTCCCAGAACAGAAACAAAAATAAGTCATCAAGTGGGAGATCTAAATCTAGAGGGAGATCTAAATCTTCAGGAAAACCTGTAAAGGTGGTGTGCTGAAAATGCAGAAAGGAAGGGCACTACAAAAGGGACTGTAAATCTAAAGCTCCTGATAGAGGAAAGGGATTTGATGATGCTCCTTCTGTAGAGGCAAAAACCACCTCAGATGAAGGTGGGGATGTGTACTTGGCTTCTTCAAGTACGCATGTAGATCATGAGGCATGGTTGATTGACTCAGGTGCATCCTTTCACTTCACTCCCTATAGAGAGTGGTTCTGCGAGTATGAGAAATACGATGGTGGTGATGTCTTCTTAGGGGATGATAGGAAGGCTAGAATCATTGGTCGCGGAAAAGTAAAGTTGAAGTTGCAAGGTGGAAGGGTTAGAACACTTCCGGGTGTTCTGCATATTCCTGCATTTGCCAAAAATCTAATTTCTGTAAGCAAGATGGATGATGCAGGTGGAAAAATAGTGTTCAAGAAGGATACCTGCAAAATGGTTTGGGGAGAATTGGTATTGATGCGGGGAGTTCGAATTGGAACTCTGTACAAGCTACAATGTAGCACTATTATTGATGGGTGCAACAATTCTGTGGTTACTGAAAGTGGAGTAGAAAATCTAGTGGTCTCTGGAGAGAAGACCATGTTGTGGCATCAAAGTCTTGGACATATTGGATAGAAGGGCCTTCGAATACTTCATGGTAAAGGTATGGTAGAAGGTATGAGTAATAGCTCTCTGGATTTTGATTTCTGTGAAAATTGTGTATATGGGAAGCAAAATCGGGTGAGTTTCCCCTCTAGTAGTAAGAGGGCGAAACAGATATTAGAACTTGTGCACAATGATGTGTTTGGACCTGTGAAGGTTCCATCACTGGGTAAGTCTATGCACAATGTATCATTTATAGATGACTTCTCAAGGAATATATGGATATATTTCTTTAAGAAGAAATCTAAAGCCTTTGATAGGTTTAAAGAATTTAAGGCTCTCGTGGAAAATCAGACAGAGAAGAAGGTAAAGGTGTTAAGGACAGATAATGGTGGAGTGTTTTGTAGCAAGGAATTTTAAGAATTCTGTAAGAAGTGTGGTATAGCACAATAGAAGACTACTCCATATACACCTCAACAAAATGGAGTTGCAGAAAGAATGAATAAGACGTTGATGGAAAGGGCAAGAAGCATGCTCAGTGGTGTGGGGTTAGGACAGGAATTGTGGGCAGAGGTGGTGGATATTGCATGTTACCTAGTAACCAGGTCACCTTCATCAACGTTGGAGGATAAGACTCCACAAGAGGTATGGACTGGTAAGAAACCCTCTCTTTCACATCTGACGGTATTTGGATGTGATGCATATGTACATGTTCCAAAGGAGAAATGAACCAAGTTGGATAGTAAATCTGAAAAGTGCATTTTTATTAGGTATAAGGATGGTTTGGAACCCAGTCACATGGAAGTTTGTGTATAGCCGAGATGTGGTGTTCAGAGAGGTAAAAGATGTTATTAAACATGAAGTCCAACCAAAGGAACCTGAGAAGATAGAATTTGAGCTTAAGGAGGAAGAATCAGACTCTACAGCAAAGGAGGAATCAAAGGATGAAGAGCTGCAAACTCCCGGTGTGAAAAGATCAGTTCGAGAAAGAAGGCAGCCAGAAAGGTATAGTCCATCTGCTTTTTGTTCAAATTTTTCTTTATCTATTACTGACGATGATCCCAGAACTGTGAAGGAAGCAGTAGATTCAGAGGATGGAAAAATATGGAAAGAAGCCATAATTGATGAAATGGCATCTTTGCACAAAATTGAGGCTTTGGATCTGGTGGAGTTGTCGGCTGGAAGGAAACCCATTGGCAGCAAATGGGTGTTTAAGAAGGAGACAAATGTAGAAGGAAAGGTGGAGAAATACAAATCTCGGTTGGTAGCAAAAGGTTATTCCCAGGTGACTATGGTTGACCATGTTTGAACATGCTTGAAAATGAAGACTATGTTAGACCATATATGGCTATAGTTGACTAGATGGATGACCATTATCACATTATCACATTATGACAAAAATTTATGGTTGTCACATTATGGCATCAATTTTTTATTCATCACCTTGTGATGTTTATTTTATTCATCGCATTGTGATGTCAAATTTTGTTTATCGTGTTGTGACATTGTTGTTTTTGACACATTGTAACATCATTTTTTTCATCATATTGCGACATTGATTTCTATTTTTCATATTTCAATGATGATTTTTGTTTATCACATTGCAATGTTAATTTGTGTTCATCACATTGTGATGCTAATATTTTTCTCATCACATACCACATCCATTTTGTTCATCACATTACAATGCTTATTGTTGTTCATCACATTATGATGTTGATTTTTGTTTGATACATTGCAATGTTGATATTTATTTGTGACATTGCGACATCAATTTTTCATTCGTCAAATGTGATGTCAATTTTTGTTTGTCACATTGGGATGTTAATTTTTGTTTGTTACATTACGATGCCAATTTCTAATCCTCACATTGTGATGTTGATTTTTGTTCATCACATTAGGATGTAGAGTTTATTTCATCACATGTGACATCAAATTTTTTTCAACGCATTGCAATGGCAATTTTTTTTTTCAGGAATGAAAAAGCATAATTATATTATATAAGGTATATAATGATCAGAAATACATTTGCCAGATAGAAACTGCATATGAGCTAGAACGGACTAATGGGCAATTCATTACAGAAAAACCTGAGAAGAGGATAGAAGCAATAATCCCTAAAAAACATATAAGAATCTATTGATCATCCAGATAGACAGCCATTTCTCTGTAAAAGATGTCTCAAAGACGATATTTTGTAAATACAAACATTTGGAATACTAAGATCCTTCGTGGAGGAAATAGCCCTGTATTGAAATTCCAGAAAGTGATTGACAAAATCATGATGAGGACAGCAAGGACAAAATTGACAAAACATACATGATACCCGCAAGATGATATTATGCATTAGGTAAACAAAATTATGTGATAGTGAACACTTGCTTACCTGAAATTACCTTCATGTGCCATATACCTGGAGTTGTTAACAGACCTTCCTTTGATAACTATCTGCCTTCTTGTTCTGTAACCTGTAAATGTGTTGTATGGAACATCCTACCATCCTTTCCCATAGGAATACAATCCTGTTCATCCAACCTGCAAGGTGAGGATTGCTAATATGGATTTTTCCCAGAAAAAAATCAACCATTACTTTGGAGTCCCCAAAAATTGAGACGGATTGGATGTTAAAGAAAATACAGAAAGAGAGAAGCCCCGTGAGAGCCATCGCCTCTACTTTGCAGCTAGATCCTTTTCCTCCATTCCATGAAATAAGAAATTGAGTATTTTCATCCATGATGATGTGGATTCCACAGCCACAAGAGTTGTTTTGTGTCGCTCCATCAAATAATGCACTCGGAAACATGTTATGATACAGATCATCCATGTTGGGATTTGATCTTTTTTCCTTGGGAGGATTTTTAGGTAAGGAATCAAAAAGAAAAGATATGCTTTGGATGATTCCCATGAAAGGCTCCTTACATTCCTTAAATATTTTGTTGTTTCTCCATCTCCATATGCACCATAAGGTAATGATAAAAATTGGTCTCCAGGATTCCTTTTGCCTGCTCCACCAAATAAAAGCCTCTTGTATAGATGTGTGAGAAGCATGAGGGAACCCATATAAAATTTCCAGAGCTTGCCATATCTGCTGCATTTTCCGACAGAGAAGGAACATGTGACAGTTTGTTTCATCCTCAGATTTGCAAATTGAACAAAGGCCCGGATCCTGCCAGCCCCTCTTTTTTAAATTTTCCCAAGATAAGTTTTTATTGTGGAATACTAGCCACGAGAAAAAAATAGATTTGGAGAGGCATCCTGATTTCCAGAAAGATGATGGAAAAATAGAGTTGGGAATGGCATTTCTTGAGGCTATCAGATTCTGGTAAATATCCTTTACTCGTACCTGGGATATCCCTTTTATATCTTTCCATGTTAGGACATCAATATCTAAGGAGCGATATATTCCGCAGTTCCTCAGACAAACTTTTAAATTCTTCCACTATCTTGCTATATTCTCAGTCATCCCCATATTGCCATCTTCTTTCCAAATAGGGAAGGGTCCATGCCATTCTGCAATAATTTTGTCCCAAGTAAAATAACCTTTTCTGTGGAAGAAGTTAAGGAGTGTCTCAGGCAAGATGATTTCCTCATGTCCGCTCAAGAAAGTATCAAGTCCTATGAGAATCTTGCTACCAGTTTGGAAACTCCAAACCAGATACTTTAGGAAAAACCCTTCTATCTTATGAAAACTTAGCCATATTGCAGAACCATAAATGGATCCGATCCTTCCCAACCTGAACCAATATGAGATATCCTTACTACCCATATACTTCTTTTTTATGGTATTGCCCCATGGACCCTCTCCGAAAATCCCTCTCCATAGGGATTTGCATAGAAGGGCCTTTCCAAAACTCCGCAGGTCCAGCAGACCCCATCCCCCAAGATTTTTCGGCAACGAGATGGCTGATAACTTAGACAAATGATATTTTCTTTTCTCAGCCTGGCCACCCCAAATAAAATTTGTTGTTATCTTGTTCATTTTCTGAATAATGCTTGCAGGAAGAAAAAAAAGATGCACACATTCTGTTGATATTTTCTAGTCACATTGTAATGTCAACTTTTGCTTATCACATTACATCAACAATATTTGTTTATCACATTGCAAGCCAAAATTTGTTCATTACATTATGACAATGATTTTTGTTCATCACATTATGACGTCAAATTTTGTTTATTACATTGCGATGTTGATATATGTTCAATACATTACAATGTTGGCTTTTGTTTGTCACATTTATGCATTGTTTTTTGTTTCTCAAATTATGATTTCGATTTTTAACATGACCGAGATTGTTTGAACATGGTTATCTATGGTCAACTATGGTTGACTATGGGTGAACATTGTTGTCCATGGTGATCAATGTTTAACTATATATGAATATGGTTGACCATCTTAACTATGGTGACCACAGTTGACCATAGTTGAGGTGGTTTGAACATCATTGAATATGGTTGCACTGTTGACCATGTTTGAAACATGGTTGAGCTTGTTTGATCATGGTTAACTATGGTCATCCATGGGTGACTATGGATAAACATGGTTGACCATAGTTGTCAATGTTTAACTATGGTCAACACATGGTTGACCATGGTTGTCAATATTTATATAAACGAATATGGTTAACCATGTTCAACCATTGTGTGCTCATTGACCATGGTTGAACATTAATGAGCTTGTTTGACCATTGTTAAGATGATTTGACCATGGTTTTTAATTTGTAACTATAGATGTACCTCATTGACCACGTTGATTATGGTTGTTTGTGTTGACCATGGTTAGCATGATTAACCATGAATGACCATGGCTAACCATTGTTGATTTGGTTTGCCCAAGGTTGAACTTGTTAACCGTGTTATATAATATTTCTTTTTATTAACAATGTTTGACCATGGTTAACTGTGGACAACCATGACTAACTATAGGTGAACCTGGTTGATCATGGTTTCCAATGTTTAATTACAAATGAGTATGGCTTACCATATTCACCATGTATGACCATATTGAAAATGGTTGACTATAATGATTATGTTATATGGTTAGACTATATAATCATAAAATATTGATAGAACACAAAATGTTAATGCTAAAAAAAATTAACTATTTAAATTATAAAGTACTATATTATAACATAAGTTTATTAACTAAATTATTAAAAGTAAGTTATTAAAATTATTTTTTTCAAGGAAAAATATTTGTAAGTTATTAAAATGATATCAAATTATTATGTTATTATTAATACAATTATTATTCTTATAAACAATTTTTACTCTATTAAATATTTAAAGTTATTATATTTATTTATGTTTAAATATTTAAACATTAATATTATTTATATTTAAATGTTGAAAATGGAATATAAACTCAATTGGTCATGATATTAATTAATTTATGTTTTATATTAGACAATTACTATAAACAAACTTTTATGAAAGCCATAAGATCCAATGTAATCTTATGATAGGGATTAAACATATTATTAGCTTTAGCTAATATTTTCCTGGTGGTCGTCACCTCTTATACAAAGTTATGAGCAGAGCATGACACAGTCCACATTCAGATGCAATGTTATCGTATCGAGGTTAAGTACATATTAGTGATAAATTCTAAGGAAACTAGAATTCTGAGAAAAGCACAATCCATTATGTACCTCATTTTATGCACCCTCTCCCGTGCTTGCAAGGGAAGTGATGGGTGGCATAAATTATATTTAGTATTTCATCACACTCTGCAGCGTGTTATGAGCAGAGCATGGCACAATCCAGATTCAGATGCAATCTTATCATATCCAAGTTAAGTACGTATTAGTGATAAATTTTGAGGAAACTAGATTTTTTAGAAAAGCATAATCCATTATATACCTCAGTTTATGGCTCCTCTCCCCTGCGTGCAAAGGCCCTGAAGGAGGTATGACAACGATTTCTTTTTATATATGAAAAAAACTTATTTTTCTATGACGACAACTAATTTTTCTAGGACCTTATTGTTACCCAGAGATGACACCGTTTTGTTAAGGTACTCAAGGAGGTATGATGGCAACTTCTTTTTCTAGGTCCTTAATAAGGAATAAGTGGAATGGTGGAATGGTAGCTGCTATGATTTTCATCTCTACGTTTATCTCTATGTAACCTTGCATCTACCTCTATGTAATCTTGTTCTCATATGCTATATAATATTCATTTGCTGAACTTGAATATCATAAACAAAATTAAAAATAACATTTACTATTGAGTATAATTTGTTTCCTTCCATTTCATGTTTCAAATGAGATAAACATCTTTTTGGACACATAGAAATTTGAGAAACTCCTAATCTTGCATTATTAATAGCATTGATTGTTAAATTTAGAGCACAAAATTAATTCCTTCTTCTTACAAATATCCTGATAGGGTTTTGAAAGGCACAAGGATATCACTATAAATGGCTCTCGAAGAAGTTGAAAACTTAAGGCATATAACTTCCTTTGCAATTCCTAATGACTAGAGTCGATTTGTAAGCTTCTCCTCGGCTATAAATCTTGCATACTGCCAGTATGCCTTAGATCAATGAAATTATTGTTCATCTTCCATTAAATACAATGCATCATTCAGGTCTAGAATCCCAACCCTAATCAATGACCTAGACAACATGTGAACGCAGAGATGCTGATAGCTTCTGTGGCAAAAGTTTGAGAAGGTAAAAGTAGGGTTTATTGCAACCGGCCGAAAATGTTTGATCCTTGCATTGGTTTCCCTATATGCTTGAACCAATGCATCTAATTGTTTGTCTTTGAACGCCTAAGGAAATGGGTCTAAACTCTGAGAAGGAGGTATGGAAACTAGTGCTGATACATGCCCCCTATTTATATACGTAATTCTTTTATAGCTCCCAAAACCAGAGCTTGCATCCTCAATGAAAAGTTAAGTGTGGCACATATTGGCTTACTTGGTCACCCAAGATGATTATTTCATTGACCCATGTTTCCAATTTCATTGTATGAAACTTTCCACATTCGAACAAGTTTCATGTTATTTCTATTTAAACAAGGCCCAAAGCAAAGCACATAAGTCTTATAACTCTAGTTGTTATATGTGGAATAAGAATATCAAGTTGCAACATTATCTCTTGAATAAGTATATCCGATTGTAGGCCCACCTATTGAGTAAGAACATCTGTTGTAGGTGTCATTAGGGGATTTTTAAGGTCTAAAATGTGCCTCCTAAGGAAATTATAAAATAATAGTGGAAATAATAAAATAAGATTAGATGATATCATCAAATTTTAGAGGGAAAGAAGAAAAAAACTATTTTTTCAACTCGTATTTTCAACTTATCTCCCGATAGGTTTACTCAAATTTCAAGTGGAAACACTCATTGGATGCATAATTTGATTACTCATCCAAGGAGTACCCATGTTGTATACTTTAAATGGACCTTGCTACATGAAAACTGAGAAACACATGAAAAACATGATTGCAATCATGTTTTTTCATGTATTTCTCATTTTTTGTGTAGCAAGGTCCATTAAAAGCGTGCAACATGGGTACTCTTTGGATGAGGAATTAAATTTTTCATCCAACGAGTACTCCCTCTCAAAATTTGAGTAAAATTGTAGGGAGATAAGTTGAAAAAGTAGTTTTATTATTTTATTATTTTTTAATCTTTTTACTTTTTTACTCCAAAAATGGTGAATCATCCCCCATGGTTGACATCATCATCTTGAATCCTATTGGTTCTTATAAAGTTTATTTTGGTTGTACATTTTTCTTAGGAGGCCCATTTTAGACCTCAAAAATCCCCTAATGATCTCTTTGCAAACTTGCATGGATTTTCTGCTAGCACGTTTTTCCTTGCCTCAGACTTGGATTTGATAGTGGGTTTACACCAACTATATCTTAAATATCAAAGTGGTTGTTCTTTGTGTTGTCCATCATGATTGTTGTGTTATGAAAAGAGAAACGATTGGTAAGGCCATGGGCTCACAGAGTTAGAAAAGTGGTAAAATCGTGGGCCCACAGGGTCAAACGTGGTGATTTATATTTAATTCAATTAGACGTGGTGATTTATATTTAATTCAATTATATGTCTCTACATGCATTATACCTATTTTAGCTAGCTAGCTATGTAACTGGAATTGGAACTAGAATGAGCTATGGATCTTGAACTAAAAGGGATGTCGTGGGGCTATAAGACTCGAAGAGGATTTGGTGATATTTTATTAACATCCTTAATTCTTGTTCGTAACGATTTTCGGTCCAATGATTTATTTCTTGGCTGCGGGAAAAGGATCCTTTGATTTTGATACGCTTAAATTATTTTGATCTGCTAAAGTGATTTTTTTCTTTATACATATAATATGTTTTTGCATTCATATATTAGGTCTTTATCGTTCACCCTAATTTTATGAACCTAATATTAGTTCGAGTTCTAGCAAATTCTTACCTGATATTAGTTCAAGTACTAACAAATTCTTTAAAATTAGATATTAAGAAAATATATATACATATATATGAAAAGTTATATTTTGCTCATAAAATATGATATGGTACAGAGTGTAATCGGGGCTCCTTATTGGAATAACAATCCTAGGTTTAGGAATCAACCCAAATTCGAGTATATTATTTTGTTTTGATATTTTCTCTATTTGGAGACTTCGAAAAAAATCAGAATTTTTTGGTTTCCACATACCATATATCCATCATGATTTGTGCCAAGATATTCACAATCCTTGGTTTTAGGTCTCTTGCTAATGGTTCATCAAAATAGAATGCTCTCACTACCATTTCATATGGCCTTTGGCAACCTTGGCAATTCTCTTCACATTGTGACTCCTCCACAACCTTTGTGAACTTTTGTATATTCAATGTAAATATTATGACTCCCTCCATGTGTATTCATGGCTTGGTGTTTCACTTTCCCTTCATTAACCACATGCTACAACCATATCTATGATTGTCGGCACTAATGGTGATCATTATTTTAGCTATGCTTGAGTATTAGTTTTTCACCTCATCAGTGGATTGTTTTTCCGTTCTCTTGGATTATTTTTTAGCTCATGAATGTTCACAACTTCTTTATTATAAATATAGGCACTAATCAATCTTAACATTTTTTACATCTTTGGTTGTCTTGACCTTTCTTGTGTCACAAGTATTAAATTATTTTTCCTTACTGTTTTAGTAGTGGCTAATCCTTCCATACAACTAAGATTTTCCAAGTTTTGAGAAATATCAAATTCAATGTGATCAAGAAGCTCTGCACAAATGAGCTTGCAACAACCCATTTAGCCAAATCACCTTTTATTTTTATTGTGGTCTCCTCTTTACAACAATGATATTGTTAGTAGTTGGGAATGGTCCTGATGGGAATCGCGCGGGACTCGGCCAAAACATAAACCAACTATCTTAAATTAAACACCTTGAATAAAGAAGGTAGTTTGGTAAGGAGCTAACTCATAATACATTCTTTATTTCTTAGAAAGTATTTTCTATAATAAAAAATGACAATAAGTCTTTGTACTAAATAAATGAAGGCAAGTCTTTGCCTTGAGCATACTGAACATAATAAGAGATATTTGTGTTATAAGTGCCTAGAGAATTCCATAATGAAAATATAGTATTCTGCAATGTATTTATTAAACACGGAAGGACATATTTATGCAATCAGATTTGAAGGGAGACAATTATGTCTCCATAACTAAAAATATGGGAGATACCTAATCTATATCCTAATCATAATTATATACAAAATCTTGAAGGATTATTCAACATTTCCCCCCTTAATCTGAAGGGAAATCTAATATACCAAGCAAAGATCTAAAATTTTCAAACTTTTCATGCCCCAATGCTATGGTAAAGATATCTACAATTTGTTCTGAAGTTGGACAATGTGTCAAATGAATTGTTTTGTCCTCTACATGATGTCGAATCAAATGATACTTGGTATTGATATGTTAGTTTCAATCATGAAAATTTGGATTCTTAGCTAATTGAATTGCAGAAGAGTTGTCGACGAATGAAGGGTTTGAAGCTTTTTGTTTCTCCTGCAAATCTTCAAGTATTTTTCAAAGACTAATGATTTCTTTCATAGCTTGAGCTACTGCAACATATTCGACTTTGGTGGTAGAATCAACATGAACATATTTCTTATGTGATATCCAACTAATGGCTGCTGATCCAAGGTTCATCAAATAAACAGAAGTAGAGAATCCATTCTCCCAATCTCCAACAAAATTAGAATCTGAATAACCAACAAGATTGAAGTCTGAAACTTTGGAATACTTGATGCCATAAGTTGGATTCCTTTTAAAAATTTCAGAACTCTTTTTACGGCTACCCAATTCCCCTCACAAGGGTGATGCATAAACCTGGAAAATATTCCAACATCAAAGGTCATATCCGAATGAGTAATAGATAAATAAATCGAACTTCCAACAAGTTGCTTGTACTTTGTTGGATCTTGAAATGGTTTTGCTTCTTCTGAAGTGAGTTTCAAATTATGCTCCATTGGTGTAGCAACATGATTATAATCCATCATACCATATTTTTTCATAACTTTCCAACATATTTCTTCTGAGAGATAAAAATATGTTGAGGTTTTTTATCAACTTCAATTCCAAGATAATAATGAAGTAAACCTAAATCTGTCAGATCAAAAAAAAAATGCAATTCCTTCTTAATGGATGATATATATTCATCATTTTTCCCTGTGATCATGAAAACATCAACATATACAACTAGATATACAACTAATCTTCCAACTTCCTTAACAAAAAGAGTTGCTTCATCTAGGTCAAAATTCTTATAATTTAGCTTAGGAAGATGTTCAATTAGTTTCTCATACCATGCATGTGGTTCTTGTTTCAAGCCATAGGAATACTTCATTAATTTGCATACCTTTTGTTCTTTCCTCTAAAGAGAAAAACCTCCTGGTTGAAACACGTAAACATCTTATTTCAAATCCCCATTTAAAAAATCAATTTTAACATACATATGATGAATTTTCCTTTCTTTCCAAGCTACAATATCAAACAAAGTTCTAATAGTTCCCCATTTAGCTATAGGGGAAAATTTCTCTTTATAGTCAACACCCTCTTTCTATGCATATCCCTTTGCTACAAGTTTTGCCTTGTTCTTATCAAGTGAACCATCAGATTTATACTTAGTTTTATAAATAATGTTCCATTTTTTATGAGGGCATCATATTCCTTTTGCATTGCATCTTTCCACTGATCATAACTAGCAGTTTCTTTAAAACAAGTAGGTTCACAATCAACAGAAAAATTAAATTCACAATGAGAATAGTTACCTGAAGAACTCCATGTCTCACACTCATCATATTTCCTCAGAAGGTTCTAATACGAGTTGATCTTTGTATAGGTTGTGAAGGAAGTTGCTCATATTGTGAAACAAACTCTTCATTACTTTCTATCCTACTCTTAGTTCTTGTTGTCTCTGTCCCTATTGTCTTTGCAGAAACACTTTTATAATCCACAGACTGATCTAATGTGGGAATCCCCCATTTAGGATGTGGAAGAATATTATCTGATTCATAATAAAACTTCTTAGGCACAAACTTCTCTAACTGATTAAGTTGCCTATCAACAGTGAGTGTATCGCTATCATATTCAAGAAAAAATAAACTTCTTATTCTCTTCATCATACAATCTGTATGACTTAGAAGTCATAAAATAGCCAAAAAAATATACATTCCCTTCTTCTTTCACTAAACTTATTTCTTTGTTGTTATGAAATCAAAGAATAACATTGAGAACCAAAAATTATGAAATGTTGACCAACAGGAAGAAAATTATACCACATTTCATATGGAGTTTTATTGTTGATGATAGAGAAAGGACACTGACTTCTAATATAAGTTGCACAGAGCACTACATCTCCCCAAAACATTAATTTTACATTCTTAAAAAACATCATTGATCTAACCATATTAAGCAGTGTTATGTTCATTCATTCTGCAACATCGTTTTGTTGTGGATTATAAGGTATTGTAGTTTGGTGTTTGATGCCATTCTCTTGCCAATATATTTCAAAAAGATGTGAAGTATATTCTCCCCCATTATCAGTTCTTATAGTACCAATATTAAGTTGAGCTTCATTTGTAATCAAGAGATGAAATTTTTTAAACACATCAAAAAATTGTGATTTTTTTTTTAAGAAGATAGACCCAACACGTCCTCAAATAATCATCAATAAAATTCAGTATGTATTTATTTCCATTAGCACTTGGTACAAACATTGGTCCACATAAATCTGAGTGTATGAGACTTAATTTCCTCGAAGCCCTAAAAGTAGAGCTCTGAAAAGATTGTTTATGATGCTTCCCCAATATACAAGCATTACATAGAGTCAGTTTTCTTGGAATTGTTGGAAGTCCCTTAATCCCCTACTCTCTCATAATTCTAATACTTTCATACTTGATATGACCCAAGTGAGCATGCCACAATAAAAATGATGACAGAGTATTATTTTGTTGAACCAAATGATTAGAATTTAATGCAACAAATGACATACCTTTCAACTTTAATAATTTATATTATTCCATACCAGTCATTACAATTTCATTCTGAGTTTCTCTTTGAATTTCCACTTTTCCATCAAATATGTGTATTGAATGTTCCTGTTATCTTATTTGTACAAGAGATAATAAATTCCTTTGGCATTGTGGAATGTAAAGAACATCATTTAAATTATAATTTGCAAATCCAATAACTTTTAATTGAATAGAACCAATCCCCGATGGTTTGATTTGAGACTTATGAGGAAAATATGCTACTCCATAAATATTATCACTGATTTTTTCAAACAAATCTCTTCTAAAGGTCATATGGCAAGTGGCACATGTGTCTAGAATCCAACTATCATGCCATGAAGAAAAAGAGGTACTAAATATATCTTCCATATCAAAATTACAATGGGCAACAACATAATGTTCATTCTCAGAAGACTGCCCTTTTTCTAGAATTAGTTAATATTTATTTTCAAGCATTTGTTCTCTTCTTTCATTAATTTTCTCCTAGGGAATTCTACAATTTATAGCAGTATGACCAATTTTACCACATCTAAAGCATTTTATAGCTATATATTATTAGAAATATTTCATTGTTTATCATTCTGTTGTCTATCTCTCTGATTATTTTTGCCTCCCCTACCTCTAGAATTTCTCCTACCTCGTCCTCTACTACCCTTAGTATTTTTGTTTGATTCTTGAGGTTTTTGATCTTTTTGAGCAAGACATAATGTTTCAATATTAGAATTGTGTACACTTTCTTTCTAACCAAAAACCTTCTCTCTTTCTGCTATTTTTCCTACTAATTTGTCAAAATTTCAATTTTTTAACTACCCACTAACTTGGAGAGACTCCAAGTAGTGTGAATAACCAAGGTAAAAGGATTTTATAAAGGTAGTAAGTTGCAAATCAACTTTGACTCTAGTAGATTAAATTTCATGATTGATGGATTTAATTTCAAAAGCAAGTTTCAATTGATCATTATCTTTCAATTCTAGATTAAAAAACTTCAATAATAACTAGATTATCTCTGATTCGGAATGTGTATCATAAAGCTCTTTCAATTTTTTTATTGCTTCATATGTCGTTTTACTTTGAATTGTGTATCTACTTACCTCTTCTATGACTGAAGTAGAAATTAAAGCATAAACCTCTTTACCCTTACTCTCCCAGATTGTAAAAATTTTCTCCTCATCAGGCGGTTCTGATGCATTACCTCATTTTCCTTCACAAACTCCATCCCACAGATCATTAAAATAAGTGTATTTTTAACTTTCTTGTACCACTCCTAGTAATTCTAGATAGAAAAATGCCAACTAAAGACACAAAAGAATTCATTTTTGCATTAAAAAAGTGTATTAATCTTCTTCTCATATAAAAACTTATTTAAATTTGTTACCTCCCTCCTAAATTTTAATCGATCCAACCTGAATTCAACAAACCATACATCCAACGAACGACATTCAAAAAAATCCCACGGACAACATCCAACATGATATCAACGATCTGACAACGGAGACAAATATCTGTCGTACATGATATCAACGATCTGACAACGGAGACAAATATCTCTCTATTACTAACAACTCACAAATATTTCATTGAAAATTAAAAATCGAATGAATGCACTCCATTTATTTATCGTTTTATTTACAATTTTTTGATATATAAATTATGAATAGAGAAACACTCTAGAGTTTCGATACGCTCTAATAACACTAACATTCACGCGGGAAGGGACTTGTTTCTCCGCAACCCATCTTGTTTAATTATTTAACCATGCAAGACATATGCTATTAGCGGCACAAATGGATTTTACGAATGAAAGAATTCTCTAGCTAGGATATTCACGATTTTCTATAAAAGTGATAAAATGTGACGTGCCAATTTCAGGTATTTTGATTGATGCACATTATTTAATTATTTAACCATGCAAGGCATATGTTATTAGTGGCACATATAGATTTTACGAATGAAACAATTGTCTAGGACATCCAAGGTTTTCTATCAAAGTGATTTTAGAGAAATCACATCCATAATATGTATGGTATATTAAAGAGATATATACATTTATATTTCAAATAGATGTGTTGAATTTTTAAAATAAAAGGAAAAAAATATATAATTGATAAAAGAAAATGATGTAATTATACAAAATTGTTAGATCTAGGTTGGAATGTGTGTTGAATAAGACTATGCAAGACTGTATTGAGAGTGTATTCAGATTGCTCTCAAATTTATTGTCTTTTGTATATCTAACTTTTCTCTCAAATACTGAAAATGGGAGGGGCTAGTTCCCAGAAGAAGCGTAATTGGCCCTCTTTTTCTTTTTTACAAATTTACATATCAATTAGTTGAAACAACTGACATCTGTCAAATCGGTCACATCCTTCAACATTTAACCAATATACAAATACTGCATTATCCGCGCAGCGCCACAGGATTCGATCGCGGCCGGGGTGCATGCAAACCGACTGCCCCGACCGCTCATCATGCACTCATGTGCAAACATGTCCATCAAGTGTAATGATGAATGCTGAAATAACAATTATGTAAAAATAAAATAACATTTTTCCTGGTAAAGAATGAGAGAGAGCATCCATAAATCATTCAGATTGCCATGGCCATTGGACAATGAAAAGCCTTAGTGCAGGGATGTGATATATATATATAGAGAGAGAGAGAGAGGACGTGATTTTATTTTTTTAAATAATAATCTGGTTTAGGTTTGTAATGAAAAGTTAGAGTCCTAAAACTTAGTTATTTTTATTCATTTTGCACCGCATTAAACTAATAACTAAAAACTTATTCAATTAAATTGCAACATGTTAGGATCTTTGGTAAAATAATAATAATAAGAAATTAGTTATTATTGATAATAATGGAAATAATGTTTTCTTAATTTTTTTTGCTCGGACACTAAACAATATTCTGTTTAATTCACTAGGCATGGTTATCTATAGTTGGAACACAGTTCAAAATATTATATTGTTAATTAACAAGACTTACAGATGCTACGCAACATAGTCTTTACTTCTACCATGCATCTACCACTATAGTTATTTAATTAACTAAAGGTTGTGTGGAGTGTGAAGAAAACTTTGCACAATGAAAAACAAAATCTCTCCTCACAAATTTGTTCACACAGTAAAAGCTTTCTATACAACCACCTTCATACACGCTTCCTCTGCATAGCCTCCTTTTCACACGCGCCCTCTAGATAGCTTCATTCACAAAGTCATCTTTGCACAACCTCTTCTATACAAAGAATGTAGATAGCATGAGTTTTTTGGTTTGGGTTGTGTTATCACCAAAAAATTGATCATCTAACCTAATTTACTAGATGGATCGAAGTACATCATGTAAAGTCAATTTTACCATAGTAAAATTGCTTTCGCTGTGAGAAATTACCTAATAAACCACCTTTATTAAGTAATCTATAATTAAATCCATGAAGAATAATTAAATCAATCGCTATTTATTTGATTTTCTTCTATGAATAAATAATTAAACCATTGTTTTATTATTATTCCTTGTTAAATTTGACCCAATCATGAGAAATAAACAAATAATTAATTTTTTATCTTATTTTTCTCTAAGAATAACTAATTAGTCATTAATTAATTACTATTCCTTGTTAATTTTGACTAAATCCCTTAGGAATAATTAAATAAATCATTATTTGTTTATTATTTCTTAACTAATTCCTTGAGATAATAAATTATTTATTTATTTATGATTTCTAAATAAAAGTTGAAATACTTTTTCCCTCCTAAACAAATATAATAAAGTATTCCAAGTGGTAATTCCAAGAAAGGGATCAATAATATTTTATTATTGCTCATTATTCGAGGATAACTCAATATTTTGTTATAAATATGAGGTTTTTCCATTCATTATTCGCTTTTGATTATTTTCATTATTGCACTCACTGTTGTAACTCTGATTATTTTCATTGTCACACACCATATTTTTGTTGGGTTTATACATTAAAGAGGAGAGTGACTCTACATAAGTTGAAAACCTTTGAGGATTGCCAAGAACCCATCCCATAGAGGGGGACTGGTAACATATATTTTTTCCCTTCATAGGTGTTATAATAAAATCATTCTTTACAAATCTGGTTTCCATTGGATGTTTTGGGGTTATTACTCTTCATTTTACTTTTAACCATGATTATAGCATAGATCAAGAATTTGACAGGCTTTGTTTCTATCAATAGTTGCAGATCTACAATGTTTAGCACTCATTTCTATTGTTGAGATTGTTTATTATCCATGATCTTAAGTGGGTTCTTTTTATACATCATTGAGAAGAAAACACTACAAGAAATTGGCAACTTCACTGGGTTTTATACTTCAAATCCAGAAACCAGGGTGATCTTTGGTTTTCAGCTTAGGGTTTCCTCTTTCTTATCTTCTATTAATGTTTCCTAGTGTTTTAACCCTATATCTGATAAATTTCTAACTTTCCTAAGCTTTCTAGTTGTTTCCACAGGTCACAGGAACTAGTCGCGGCAAAGACGACACTTTTTTCTAAAATTTGTAGACGAGAAGTCTCAGAACAGAAATCACATTTTTCAGCCCAAAAGGTGTGATCTAGGCTCCATAATGCAGCTTCCTACCCAAAAAGTGTGATTTCATAAAAAAACAGGTCAGAACTTGTGATTTCTAGGTTTTAGGGTTTCTCTCAGATCTATTTCTGGGATTTGCTAAGATCTGTATGCTAGGTGTCTGACCTCTGTGGGCCTTGATCCATTTTGTTTTACTCTTCAAAGTCGAATTTAGCCTCCCTTAGGGCTTCTAGTACACTTCCGTCTTTCTAGGAGTAGTTTAGCTTACTGAGAAGTCTGAGTTTCTGCAACACTTTCAGCCACATTTTCCAGATCTGTAACCTTTTTTTTTAAATATGATAATATAAAGGTTGATACCATCCATAGTTTCACATTCAAACTTGTTTGGTCATTCCCTTAAGGTCCCCTCAGTTGCCTTAGGTGTTTCACCCATCTCCCTATCTTTTTGCAGCGATCTTCCCCTCTGATTTTTTGTTGTTGTTGCACCACTTTCCGACAGCTTAGAGTCACTTGATCCCAGTTACATTGACATTTAGATCTCTTGACCATTTTAGTGTATTTTCCATCGATTTAGCCACCTAGCAGTATAGTGTTTGCAAACCTAGTTTGGGTGGGGTTTAGTTAATTGTTTTGTTGTTTATTTTTTGTTATCTATTTCAGTTTATTTATAGCAAGATTTATTTTTTTTACAAACATGATCTGGGCTTAATCAATTAATACACTTGCACACACAAGCACACCTTAAGCGAAGGGCACTTGGTTTACACCACCAAGCCAAGACTTAACATAATAAATTTATCTCACCGCATTAGAGATAGAACATATATTGTTAATCTCCCTTCACCCTTTCCCTGTTTTGTGTGTCCTTCCATCATTGCGCCACCAAGGTGTCAGTCGCAGAGACTATTTGACCTTCACCCCGAGTTTCCACTTGGGCGTATTACTCCTCCCCGTCGGGTTCAAGTTCATAGCCGTCCAAGTCCCCATTCTGACTCTTCTCTTGGTCCTTCTGATTCCTCATCTGATTCTGAACCTCCTTCACCGCATATCGTCACCATGTCTGGACCCAAAGAAGGTGCATGACCCCAATCTGGTGGTGCCTCTAGCGCTATACCGGTGGTCACATCAAGCAGAATAGTCTCAGGAACCATTCCTATAGCCCCCATGCTCCCCTTTATGGTTGGGTTAAGTCTACCAAATCTTAAACAATTAATAAATGACCCCACACACCATGATGTTGATTGGCCCTCTATGCTGACTAAGCTTCCCTAAAACATCCCAATGTTTGAGGGTATTGCTAGAGAGGATCCTACCAACCATGTTCGATCCTTCCACATTTGGTGTTTGTCCAACTTCATAACCGATGACTCAATTCGTCTTCGGCTCTTCCAATGCATGCTCACTAAAGATGCTAAAAAATGGTATGTAGTCCATCCTGCCACCTCCCATTCCATTTTCGCGACGCTTGCTAAAGCGTTCTTGTCCTATTTCCAGTTACCTCTTCGGTACAACGCCCGTACTGAGATTTTGATAACTTTCTATCAATTCTCCGCTGCTCACATTTCTAACCATGTACAAGAGTGGCATTGAAAGAGGAGCACATGTCGTGCCTTGCCTTTCGAAGACTATGTTTAACTAGATTGGTTTCTCAAGAGCCTTGAATCCCCCATCAAGAAATATGTCACGTCTCATTTTCCTCAGAGTCACCAAGGAAGAATCTCTCCACACTACTTTGAGATATGATCTAATTTATGCTCAATCAGGTTATGTCTATACCATTATTCCAGATCTCCCTCATCCTGGTAGTGCTAATGCACTGAGGGCATGTTACGTCATCGATGGTAGCATTGGATCCATTTCACACTCTTCGCCCTATTCTTAGTAGAGTTATGGCTATTCGCAAGGGGGCACTAGTTCCTCCAACATTTATGCCCCTCCTGCTAGCAACATTTTTCCAGGGCCTCTACCCATTTACCAAACTGTTGCTCCTTCTTATGCACAGCCTGGTGCTCTAGCCCCTCACGCATTAGTGCTACAGCCTCCTATGCATCCTCAACCCTAGCAACCACCACCCCCACAAGGTTAGGTGTTTGCACAACAAAGTTATTCCAATCCCCATAATTCGAAGAAAAATAATAAGGGGAAGGGTAACAAGGGTAACCAGGGTAACCAAGGTAACCTACCTAACGAATCCCAAGGGAACCAACCTAACACCAACAACCAACAACAGGGAAGCCAACCCAAGAAAAACAAGGTTATTCGTACGAATTATCCTTGTGCATGTTGTGGTCTACATGGCCACTATACACATGAGTGTCCCCTTTTACCCCATATGCGCCGACTATGGGAAGCTCAAGAAGCTTCTCGAGGTCAACAATCACCTCAGAATCCTACGCTAGCTCAACTGGTTGTGCTCACAAATCCTTTCCCTTGGCAAGGGTTTTGTTGCTTCTCAACCCCAACCAGGTAAAGAAGCCCACCCCCCCCAACCTTTTGGTCGCAATGACTACCAGATTCTTATGATGAACTCTGATGAGGTTAACCCCTCCCATATGAACCTACAAACTCGGTCACGTCAATATGATAAGCCCTTCGCTTCATCAGTTTCCGAGTCCAAAACCAAACTTTCCGCTGAGCCTCTTACGAAACCTAGTGGTCCCTTACGGATCCCTCAACCCAAATTTGAGGTCATTCCCAAGATTCCAAAAGGACCATTACGATGTAATACAGCTTCTAACAGAGCTACCCATACATATAGTATAGTAGACGACTTGGCACAATCACATGCCTTCATGTCGACACTGGAAGTCCTCTAGTCATGCCCTTCACAAAATAAAGCTCTACTAACTGCTTTGGGTGTAATAGACCCTTCTAACAATCGCTTGATTGTCTTCCTGGTTGATACATCAGAGAACCCCCATTGCTTCATCTGTTTCTTTCCAGATACTAGTTAGAGTTTTTAATTCCATCATCTCTAAATGCATTATTGATGAAGGTGCATCCACCTGTGTGATGTCTGCTGCTATTTGGAAACAACTCAAGTCACCTGAGTTGTCGCCCTCCACCATCACCTTGCGTGCTTCGGATGGACACTCCTCCCAACCCCTTGGCATGTACCACAAATGTCCAGTGACCCTTGCAGGCAAGATTTTCCATGTCAATATCGAAGTCATATATGCCCCTTTGGATTACAACATCCTCCTAGGTCGTAGTTACACATATGCCATGTTAGTTGTTGCATCTGTGTTGTTCCGCAAGATGTGCTTCTCCCATGAAGGGAAGATCGTTACCATTGATTAGTTGACTTACTACGAGTTAGCATCCGTGACCTCCCCCAAGTCCATGATCTCGTCGGTATCTAGTAAATAGTCGTCCACTCCTTGTACTAGTGTCTCACCTAGAGTCTATAAATATTCCTCATTGTTAAGTGCCTTCCCTGGTCCTCCCCCTCCCATCTCAAAGATTAGTTCTATGAGTGTTTTCATGTTACAAGCGTCACCCTTGAGTTCCTCGCAAGTTAACCTCCCATAGGTTTCTGCGTGTGCTTCTGTTGAACCTCTTTTGATAGAATCCCAGGTCTCGACATCAATAGACCCTCCATCTACCATTCAAGACAATGTGTATGTGAACCTTCTTTCTCAAGTTGATGAACCAGGTAATGTCGCCACATCACATAGCCAGTCTTCCTCCCGTTTGCCCATATTCCATTCCGATGAAGACATCATGGAAGCCATGTCTACCGCTGACTACCCTTGGGATGATATGCACCGCTGTGCATACTTCCTACCATAGAAATCCCACAACTAGTATGCTATGGAATCAAGAGACTTCATCCATGGTGAAGTCGATTGGTTTCGAAAACTAATACTTGCCCCAGATGCTTTTGAAGAAGGGAATATGACGAACATCTCTCCTACTATCAAAATCAACATCTCAGATCAACCAGGGGTCAAAGAAAACATTTTCTTGGGGGCATAGTGCACCTTGGAAGAAATTGAATCTTACACCAATATCTTCAAATAATTTCGTGATGTTTTCACCTGGTCCTATTCTAAGATGCCCAGACTTGATCCTGCCATTTTTGAACACCACATCAACACATGGAACGATGCCACTCATGTCCGACAGAAGTTGAGACCCATCCACCCTTCTTGTCGTGATTCCATCAAAGCCAAAATTGACAATCTCAAGTAGGCTGATTTCATCTATCCCATTGAGTATACCACATGGGTATCCAACCCAGTTCCTGTTCTCAAGAAATAAGGCACCATTCATGTCTGCAAGGATTTTCACTGCCTGAACAAAGCTTGTCCCAAAGATAACTTTCCCACACCTTTTATTGACCAAATAATTGATGAATGTGTGGGGCACGAGGTTCTATCCTTTATGGATGGATTCTCAGGATACAACCAGATCAGTATCTATCATGCCGATCAATTAAAGACATCATCCATTAGTCTTTGGAAAACCTTTGCATATCGAGTCATGCCATTTGGTTTAAAAAATGCTAGAGCCACATTTAAGTGGGCCATGTCATACTGCTTTCATGACTTGACACAGCTTATCCTTACTTACCTCGACGATCTCACCACTTGTTCAAAGTCTCGGGCACAACATATCCACGATTTGTGCACCATTTTTCTCTGATGTCGCAAGTATAACATTAGTCTTAATCCGTTGAAATGTGTCTTCTGGGTTCCTCTTGTTCATCTATTAGGCTTCATTGTGTCGAAATACGGTATCGCCCTTGACCCCTTGAAATTTCAAGCCATTCTCGAATTGCCACCTTCTTTTACCTTGCAGCAGTTACAAAGCCTCCAAGCCGAAGCTAACTTCCTTCGCAGGTTCGTGCTTGACTATGCAACCATCGCGCATGGGTTTCTCAGACTCCTTCACTCCACCATTCCATTTTTTTGGGATGACCATGCTCAATAGTATTTTGAGGCCCTAAAACATGCTCTCACCTTTTCACCTTTGATTAGTCCCCCCGACTTCACCAATGACTTCATCTTATACATCTCAGCTTCTACCCATTCAATTGCTAGGGTTCTTATTCAAGCAGATGGAGATCGGAATGAGCATGTTATCGATTATGTCAGCAAGAACTTAGTAGGTCCCCCTATGAACTACACCCATGAAGAGAATTATTTATTGGCTGTTGTGTTTTACGTCCAAAATATCTATCACTATATCCTCACACGTACCACCAGGGTCATAACAAACTCCAACCCTATGACCTTACTATTGAGTCAACGGATCATCAATGGGAAGTATGCACATTGGATCATCATCCTCCAGGAATTCGATCTTGAGTTAGTTACGACTAAGAGTAAGAAAGGTTTGGCCCTCACCGAACTCATTTTTGAGTTAACCACTAGTGCACGTGATCATTGGTTAATGACGAGCTCTCGGATGAACACTTGTTTGTCATCACTTCATACAATCCTTGGTACGGAGATATTATCACATATTTGTGAACCCAAAAGTTCACTCCACATATTTCCCGTGATGATCGGCAACAGATTCGATACCAGGCCCCTCACTACCTCCTCATCAGTGACAACCTTTATCATTGCGGTGTGGATTATATCCTCTGTCATTGTCTCACTCATCCTAAAGCAAAGCAAGTGCTAAATGCCTGTCACAGTGGCACTTATAGTGGTCACCTCTTTGGTATGGCCACTCCCTAGAAAGTCATGCATGTTGGTTACTTTTGGCCTTCTCTCTTCAGTGATTGCATTGAGGCAGTCAAACACTACCCTAATTGCCAACATTTTTCCCCAAAGGCAAGAGCCCCACCAGCTCCCCTCCATCCTGTTATCGCTACTGGTCCTTTCTATAAATGGGCCATTGACATTATGGAGTTTCGACCACCATCTGTTAATAACCATAAGTATATTATCGTGGTGGTTGACTATTTTACCAAATGGGCTGAGGCCATGCCAACATTCAATAACACAATAGCTACCGCAACCCTTTTCTTCTTTAACTATTTTATCGCTCGATTTGGGGTTCTGAAACAATTGGTCTCTGACCATTGCCGACATTTTGAAGATGAAGTATGGTGTGAACTATCCTCATTTTTGGGCTTCCAGCACCAGTATTCATTGTCTTCTCACCCCCAAGGTAATGGATAAGTTGAAGCAGCCAACAAGATTCTCAAGACAATGCTTCAATGGACGGTAATAAGCACAAGACCAACTAGCACCTTATGCTCTTCCCAGCTTTGTGGGCCTATAGAACTTCTGTTAAAACCGCCATCAGATTTAATCCTTTCCACCTTGTCTTTGGCGAGGAGGCAGTCTTTCCAATCGAGTGTGAGATCCCTTCCCTCCACCTAGCTATCAAACTTCTCCCCGACACCCAACCATTAGAACAAATACTTGTCATGCTTGAACGTGCCTCTGAAGACCATCGTGTTGCTTTGCAAACCATTGAAGCAGCCAAAAAGCACACCAAAGCTCAATATGACCGAAAAGTCACCCCTCATGACTTTCACGAAGGTGGTCTTGTTCTGGTGTATGAGCAAGCCCATGATACCCTAGGGCATGGGAAGTTCAAATCATTATGGCTAGGACCTTACATCATTCATAAGGACTTAGGTAAGGGGACATTCCTCCTAGAGGATTTCAAAGGCCAACTCCTTCTCAATCCTCGTAATGCACTCTACCTTAAGAAATTTTACCCATAGAATTTTCCATTGATTTGAGTGTATTTATTTCAGTCATGCATTTAAGTAGGTTGCACCACTTCATTTGATGATTTGACACTTCACCAGGAAACCATTTTCTAAGAAGGTCACTTCATTGCCCCTCAAAATTGACTTTCTCATAAAGCTACACTTGTAATTTGAGGTCCACTTCCTCTCAATACTTGTCGCACCATATGTCGATTGTCATCATGAGTAACCATCATTTACTCATCTTTTCATGGTCCCCATCGGGACTAATCTGTGTGGCCGCATCATCGATTCACCCTTGTTTAGAGCATCTACAATGAGTCACCCTTTCATTCTTGGAGTCTATTTCATGTCCCATCATATCATGTCATAGTATTCCATCCATATTTGCATATTTTTCATCTTGTGTTGCCCATTTTGGCCTCCAATCATACTGTCCCCATCCCTTATGGAGTTGAGTTAGTCGCTGCCAGGTCAACCATACACTTTATGCTCTAACAAGGGTAGTCGTCTGTTTGTCCCTTAGTCCCCTTTTCCCCATTATCCCTAGTGTCAGTCCATCAGTCACATTACTATTTTCCCTTGTGCTTTAGTTCAAGTTCCTCATTGCCTCATCTATCGCGGGCCCTATTCTGTCGACATTAGCTCATTTATTCTAGAATAATGGCATAGAGGGCGGTGTATCTGGGTTCCAACTTCCATTCTTGTTTGATGCCTTGGATCAAGCAAAGGGTCTCATTATTGCCCTTTGAATTGCTCATTTCATGTTCGTGATCCATACACTTGATGGTTCAGTGATCCAGCAGATTGTACTAGTGATTCTCGGATATCTGTGAGATGTTTTAGACCTCATGAGGGGGTGGCCCTTCAAGTATCCCCCCACATGCCTGGATGCATACCTACTATACTATAACCTCAGATGCAGTTCCGCAAAGTTGATCGGTTCGGTTCCTACCGATCGCAATGTTCATAGCATGCACGTCTCCTCCAAATGATCCATTCAGTTTTGCAGAGCCCTTCCTTGTTTAGCAAGGCTTCGTTGGTTGTTCTACCCTCCCTCCCACCCATTTTTTAAGGGAAGAGACTTTATATCTCATGTATTAAGATATTATTGTATTTAGTCCTGGCTCATGTTTTTACCAGGTGCATTATGTATATGGGACACATTGTATTATTTTTTGGCTCTATTATGCCAGTGTGTCATGTACCATTCAACATGTACTTTATTGCTCAGTTTCATATTTCTGGGTGAACCATTATTTTTGTACTAAGTTATCTCAATGGGTATGGGTATGCCTCCCCCCACCGTATTGACATCCGATACCACAATTAAAAAGGATACTTGCATTAGTCTCGCCCCTTCTGTCACGATCCTCTCTCAACTTCAGCTTCATTGGTCTCTCTCTCTCTCTCTCTCTCTCTCTCTCTCTCTCCTTTTGACTCCCCTATGTTGTCTAGTGATTGTGTCTTTACAACGTACTTCGATCATACATTTTTCTCCTAACACTCGTATGTTGGGGGAAATCTGTTATCACCGAAAAATTGATCATCTAGCCTAATTTACTAGATGGATCGAAGTACACCATGTAAAGCCAATTTTACCATAGTAAAATTGCTTTCAATGTGAGAAATTACCTAATAAACACCTTTATTAAGTAATTTATAGTTAAACCCATGAAGAATAATTAAATAAATCACTATTTATTTCATTTTCTTCTAGGAATAATTAACTAAACCATTGTTTTATTATTATTCATTGTTAAATTTGACCCAATCATGAAAAATAAATAGATAAATCATTATTTTTCTTATTCCTCTCTAAGAATAACTAATTAATCATTAATTAATGACTATCCTTTGTTAACTTTTACTAAATACCTTAGGAATAATTAAATAAATCATTATTTGTTTATTATTTCTTAACTAATTCCTTGAGATAATAAATAAATCATTTATTTATTTATTATTTCTAAATAAAAGTTGAAATACTTTTTTCCTCCTAAACAAATATAATAAAATATTCCAAGTGGTAATTCCAAGAATGGGATCAATAATATTTTATTATTGCTCATTATTTGAGGATAACTCAATATTTTGCTATAAATAGGAGAGTTTTCCATTCATTATTCACTTTTGATTATTTTCATTGTTGCACTTACTGTTGTAGCTCTAATTATTTTCGTTGTCGCACATCATATTTTGGTTGGGTTTATGCATTATAGAGGAGAGAGGCTTTACAAAAGTTGAAAGCATTTGAGGATTTCCAAGAACCCATCCCATAAAGAGGGAATGGTAGCATATATTTGTTCCCTTCACAAGTGTTATAATAAAATCATTCTTTACAAATCTGGTTTCCATCGGATATTTTGGGGTTATTACTCTTCATTTTACTGTTTAACTATAATTGCAACATAGATTAGGATTTTGATAGGTTTTATTTCTATCAATATTTGCAGATCTACAATGTTTAGCAATCATTTCTATTGTTGAGATTGTTTGTCATCCACGATCTTAAGTGGTTTCTTTTCATACATCATTGAGAAGAAAACACTACAACAGGTTGAGAGTGGGGCATGGATAATGTGGTGGTGGAAAATAAGAGATTTGTCAACACAAGTAGCTATGATACATAACGTTGTTTGGATAGGATAAAATGGGGGTTCTCTTACAGTAAGTATTGAGACTGTAACTATTCTCAAATAGAAGCTTAATGCTCAAAATGCCAATCCAATTTAACCATATTAATTTTTTTTATTTTTTTTAACACAGTTGGTTACTTTTTATATATTGCAAAAAAAAAAGGGGGAAAGGAAGCTAGTTCCTTGTACATTCAGAGGAGGGCTAGTTCAAAAGTAGTGCACAAAATGGGAGCACAATCCCCACAACTACTTTTACAACCCTATTTCTATAAACTTCAAAAACTATAGTGGTATACGTTTGAAGCGTCCAATCATGAAATGGTTGTCCCTGCAAATTGGGAAGCTGCTATTTTTTTTTTTTTTGCTTTTTCCAAAGGGTTGCAAGCTATTTATTTACTCTTGCTTTTCGATGATCACTGTAATTTCCTTGATCCTGGTGTGGGCCCTGAGATTTAGATGTTCTCTTCTTTTCCCTTTGCTGCTTGTGTCGTGGTTCTGAGCTGTCGGATAAATTTCCAAATATTGACTTGATCTCCTTAAGCCTTGCGAGAAAGCCATACCCGCACTTAACTTTGGTTAATGCGGACTTAGCCCATAAACCTTTATCCTCGAATAGTGGGAATAAACACAAATTTTCCATTTTTCGCAGCCTTGGTGTGTTTATCAAAGCTTACCTTTATCAGGCTCAATCTCCACCGTAGATTTTCCTCCATCAGATCTGACAGACACCTCCAATCACCAATTAAACAACTTGCACATCACTCCTCCACCATCGATCATCTAGCAATAGATCCAACAACTATCAAAGATTTTGAGTGGGTAAATCACACAGAGAATACCCGCCTGATAAAGCGGTTTTCTCACTCCAGCCTCTTGTTACGTGTCCATCGGTGAGTGGAATCGGGTGACTCCCTCCTGTTACCACATACCGCTTATTCTCATCCCGAAATACCATTACTGCTTATAAACCTGCCTTTCCCTTTGAATAACGCTCGAGCTTGTTAGCGCCCGATGACTGTAGATATTCTACCATCAACGTTGTGATGGCTTCTTCAGGTTCCTCTTCCGCTACTACTTAAATCAATCATCACCATTCATTTCTTGACACAAGTCTATGCGATTTAATCTTGGCCACTCATTTCCTTCAACCTCATCCGTTGATCTCTGAGATCCAACGGTTCCTGTGCATTGATTCTTCATCTGTCTCCTCACTCTTACTTTGCGTCATTTCTTCAGTGTTTTGTGGTTTCCGTTGAGGAGTGTGAGTTGTTCCTTATTTATTGGTCTCAGGGAGGAGGAGAGACCTGTTGCTGTAGGTTGCCATACTATCTCAGGTTGCCTGGGAGCCTGCACAGGTGTTTGTGGAGACCTGACTGTTACTTGCAATACCATTACGCTCTAAGCGTTTGTGATTGACATGACTAATGACGTCTTCACCCAGAAGAGGAGGACAGTTGAAATCTTGATTCATCATATAGTGTAGCTTTTTTGGGATTGTGAGAATCATGTGATCTGAGCAAGGCTGATTACAATTGAGAACCTTTGTTGACATATAGTCTCTATTTTCCTCATGCAATATCCTTCTTGAATTGATGTTTTGATTCCTCTTTTTTATTTTTCCCCCAAATAATATTTCTTGTGATATTCTTTGGATCTATATCTTCTTTCTCAATCCTCATACTGGGTGAGGGGGTCATGGTATACTTTCTTCATACACTTCATTATTCTCTTTGACAATCCCAACTGGTCTATCAATTGCTTTGTTGGCATGGCTATCAGCGTCCTTATTTTGGTTTCTCAAGACATGCTTAATGGTTATTTTTTCCAAACTTTCAAAACTTGTTATGATCCTTTGATAGATTTTGTTGATGCCTATGCTTTTGAAGTCCCTTTTGGCATCCAATGCGGCTATTATGATAGTTGAGTCCCTTATTATTATAGGGTCCTTGATTGCATTTTTATTTAAAAGCGTTGTGCCTAGGAGAAGGTTGTATGCTTCAGCCCTGTTGTCTGTCATTTCTCGAAGGATCCATTCATAGGTTATTATTTTTTTCCATTTGGATCTAGTATAACTCTGCCTGCCCCTACTTTACCAGGGTTATTTTTTGCAGCTCCGTAAAAAAAAGAATATGTCTCTTCTGTTCTTTCATCCATTCTGCAAATTCTTTATCCTCCAATCTTAATTTCCATTTCTTGTTTGTGTGAAATTCTTTATTTTTTGTTGTAGTTTTTGCTTTTGCTTTGTTTTATAACATTGCTTTGTTGTACCAGTCTTTCTCTTCTTGTTGTAAATTGTTCTGGTCCATTTTTTAGATTCCGTTTGTACTTATTATCTCTGCAACTTGGCTTTAAGTTTTTTCTAGGATCTTGCCTAAATTTGGCTTTTGTTCTTTGAATGCATTTGTTTTGGGCTAACCAAATTTGTCAGCACAGGATTAAAGGGAGACATTTCCATATCCTACTTATTGTTGCCTTTTTTTCTTTGTATATGGGTAGCTTTTATCCCAGTTTTTATGAAGAGTTGTAAACCGAGTTGTTGTATTTATGTTTATTTCCAAAGGACTTGTTGCCTGTTTCCAGCACTCTCTCGCCACCATACAATTTATGAAGAGGTGTTGGATTGTTTCTTCCTCCTTTTGACACGACACATTTTGAGGGCCCTTGTATTTTTATTTTTTTTAATTTTCAGAGGTAAGAATTTTACCTTTGAGAACGGTCCGAGTGAATACTTTAATTTTGGGTAGACTCTCTGATTCCAAGCTGCCTTCCAAAGACTCCAATCATTTTGATTGTGAAGTTTTTGGAGGAGGTTGTACCCCGATTTCACTGTGTCATCCCCTCCATTTGGGTTCCAAACAAAGTCATCATGCTCTTCTTTGTTGATGGGCGCTGCCCCTACCAGATGAACTTTTAAAATTTTCCACTTACTTTTTAGTCTTGGTGGTGTAGCCAGCTTTTTCCATCTTACCCAATTATTCTAATCCCAATTTGAAATAAAATAAAGAGTGTTAAGACTTTTCTCTTCCATCCATCTCTGAAGTCCTCTTAAATTTTGTTGCTGATTTAAGGGATTTTTCCCCATTATTCTATCCTCCCAGATAGAAATTGTTTTGCCATTCCCTGGATTTTTGGATATTTGATCTCTAATAAGAGGTATTATCCTGTTAACCAATTTCCATATTTGGGTGCATGGCCTGTCTGGAATAATATCATTAAGAAGCTTTGTTCTATGACAATTTAAGTATCTCATTGTTAGAACTTTTTCCCACCAGTCACTATTCCCATTTTTCATTCTCCAGATAATTTTTGTCCTTAGAGCAATGTTCATTAGTCCTGGTAGGCATATTACTATACTTCATTTTTCATAGGGAAGAGTAACTTGCTTCCATCTAACAAGGTTGAATATTTTATTATCGTATTTTCCTCCTTGCCAGAGGAAGCTTCTAATTATCAGTTCCATTTTCTTGTGGGCACTTGCCAGAGCCATACTGATTTCATACTGATATATAGGTAACTCCGAGATAAGTGCTTTAATTGGTGTCACTCTTCCTACCATATTGAGCCATATCGCTCCCCAATTCTGAATTTTTCCCCTCATTCTCTCCACTTGCTTGTTCTAGACTTCTGATTTTACCATTTCCTTTGCTAGGGATAGCCCAAGATAAGTGAAGTGGCTCCAATTTATTTGTAAAGGTATTTCTAGTATTTGTGAGATGCGTTGCATTGTTTTTGTTGGAGTATTCCAGCAATAAATTTTGCATTTGGTGTTGTTTAAAATTCCTCCTGAAGCTAGGAGAAATCCATCCAAGAATTTTTTGAATCATCTTGCTATAATGTAGGATGCGCAGCCTATGAGAAGGGTATCATCTGCAAAGAGAGAGTGGTTTATATCTTTGACTCCTCTCGATATTTGGATCCCTATTATTATTTTCTCTTTTCTCTGATTTTCCAGCAAAGCACTCAAAGATTCAGCCATGATGATGTACAAGAATGGAGAAAGCTGACAATCTTGCCTCAGCCCTAGTGTACTTTGGAAAAATTTATTAGGCCATCCATTGATTAATGGGGCTATCCATGGATTTGATATACATGCCTAGATAATCTCTATGAAGTTTATTAAAAAGCCAAACATTTTGAGAGCTGTTGCAAGAAAGTTATGGTTAACTCTATCAAAAGCATTAGCCATATCTAACTTAACAATCATTCCTTTCTCGTTTCTTTGGATACTGTTGTGAATAGCCTCCTAAACAATTATCACATTGTCTGTGATTTGCCTCTTGGGGACAAATCCTCCTTGGTTTTCTGAAATTATTTCTAGAAGTAATTTTTTCATTCTATTTGCTAGAATTTTAGTGAGAATCTTACAAGATGAGTTGCAAAGGGAGATTGGCCTATATCTGTTAAAGGTTTTAGGACTGGGTTCTTTGGGAATGAGGGCTAGGAAGGAGGATTTTGTATTTCCTCCAATATTTTTTGTTTTGAAAAACATTTTTGAGCATTCTCATTAGATCTTTTTTTATTATTTCACAATGTTGTCTGTAAAAGGCCATTGGAAACCCATTTAGACTTGGTGCCTTATCAGGGTGGAGATTCCACACAACTTCTCTGAATTCTTCCTCAATAATTTCTTTGTCTAATCCCCTATTTTACTGGTCACTTATTTTTTTTTTATAAGCTACAAAATTTCTTCATTAGCTGCCTGTTGGTCACTTGTTGAGAGGAGTTCTTTAAAGTGTTTATGCGTTGCATTTTTTATTTCTTCAACTCCTTTTATTTCTTGACCATTTACTTGAATCTTCTCAATCTGATTTTTTGACCTCCTTATTTTCATTGTATTATGAAAGAAGGTTGTATTTTTGTCTCTGGATTTTAGCCAGAGGCATCTTGATATCAATCTGCTTTCCTTTTCTTCTTGCCTATTTTTCTTATATATTTTCTTTTCTTGTATATGATCTTGCTTACTTTCTTCCTTGTTCTCTTTTTCCTTGCAAAGATTGTCTGTTTTCTTTTGCAATTCGATTTTCCTAGCTTTGTCCCGATGATCATTTTCTCTTGCCCAATTGTTTAAGTGCATCCTTTGGTTCTTTAGCTTAGTTTCCCAAAATCAATCTAGAAAGTTTATTCTTAGGGATCTTTTCCAACTACAATAGATTAGGTTGTAGGTCTTGGAATATGGAAGTGAGTAAACTTTCCAAAGCTGCAAACAAGCACTAGAATCTTGCGCTAGGGAGATAAATCCAGTTATTTCAATTTCTATCTAGGAAGCTCCCCTTACAAAGAATTCAAGCACAATATCATATCAGACCTAGTGAATTGATCGTACCCACTTCATTGGATATGGTACAATGATTTACATGTATTAGTGTTGAAAGGTGCTTGGGGTCACTTAAAAGTAAAGCTCCAATTAACCATGTTGAGGATATTTCAAGGGGATTGAGCTTTGTTACTTTGCCCCTGCATGTACGTCCGATCTACCACTGTTCCCCTAGGTTGAATTGTTGTAGTTGGTAACCTTAGTGACCATACTCCTAGGGATTGTTGGGTGCGGCGCATGATTATTTACAGGTCTTTGTTTTAGCCGGATGTATACCCCACGAAGTTTATACACCCCTCCACGCGAGGGGGGGGGACTTGTCCCCCCCACGGGGGTTCGGGGGGGCTGATCCCCCCCCGGTTGAGGGGTTTAGGGGCTAGTAGTCCCCTGGTGGGGGTTTCCGGGGCAACGCCCCCGAAGCTAAAAACAGATGTAAAATTTCCTTGTAAAAGTATAGTAATTTCTAGTCAATCTGGGCCGTTC
>APFE031306853.1:87490-121530 GCA_000404065.3 Pinus taeda
AACTTAGTAAGGAAATGTGCCCAAAGACCTAAGAAGACATGGATTATATGTCTAAAGTTCCATATGCATTAGCAGTTGGAAGCTTAATGTATGCAATGGTCTGCAGAAGGCCTGATATTGCACATGCAGTGGAAGTTGTAAGCAGGTACATGAAAAATCCAGGAAAGGAACATTGGATGGCAGTGAAATGGATTCTCGGATATTTGAAAGGTACCACAAATCAAGCATTATGCTTTGGTGGTTCAAACATTTCTCTACCAGGATATGTTGATGCAGATATGGCAGGTGATAGAGATAATAGGAGGAGAACTACAGGATATGTATTTACTGTAGGTGGAATAGCTATCAATTGGGTTTCAAAAATCCATAGTGTTGTTGGACTTTCAACAACAGAAGCAGAGTATGTTGCTGCTACAGTGGCTAGTAAAGAAATGATTTGGTTACAAATATTTAGGGGTGAATTGGGTAAGGAGCATGATATGGGCACATTATACAGTGATAGCCAAAGTGCCATTCATCTTGCAAAGAACTCAACATTTCATTCCCAAGACTAAACACATACATCTCAAGTACCATTCATACGATCAATGTTGGAAGATGGAGAGTTGAAAGCTGGAAAAGATACACACTAGCCAGAATCCTGCAGATATGCTAACAAAAGTTGTAACTAGGGAGAAACTAAGAAAATGCTTAGTTTCAATTGGCCTTCAAGGATGACAGTGAAGATGAGAAACAGCCAAGTCCAAAGAGGAGTCATTGTCCAGCAAATGAAGCAGCAGTGGAGTTTCTACAATCATTCTCCAAGTGGGAGATTGTTGGGTGTGGAGCATGATTATTTAGAGGTCTTTGTTTCAGCTGGATGTATACCCCAGGAAGTTAGAGCTCTATTATTCTTGTGCTCATTACCAGAAAGTTGGAATGGTTTAGTACTGGCCATTAGTAACTCTTTGTCTGGATCTAGTACTTTAAAGTTTGATGATGTTGTCGGTGCTATCCTTAGCGAGGATATGCGACGAAAAAGCTCCAGTGAGACATCAGGTAATGCTTTGAGTGCAGAGTCTAGGGGGAGAAAAATGGAAAGAGGAAAGAGCTCAGGATATCGCAGTAAATCAAGGAAAGGTAGATCCAAGTCCAGATCGGGGATAGTGTGCTGGAAATGTAGAAAGATAGGACACCTAAAGAAAGACTGTAGATCTTGGAAGGGAAAAGAAGGAGATGCACAACAAGAAAAAAATCATGAAGCAAATGTGACAAGTGAGGTGTTACAAGATGCTTTGATTCTTTCTTTCGAAAATATTACGGATTCCTGGGTGGTAGATTCAAGGGCCTCATTCCATGCCACACCTGATAAGAAATATTTTCATGACTATGTTCAAGGAGATTTTGGACAAGTCCATTTGGGTGATGAGAAACCCTGTAAAATTGTTGGAATGGGTAAGGTTCTTTTAAAACAGTAGAATGGAAACCAATGGCTACTAAACGAGGTAAGGCATGTTCCAAATCTGAAGAAAAATCTAATTTCAACAAGGCAGTTAGGCGGTGAAAGTTGTGTGACAACTTTCACAAATAAAGCTTGGAAGGTCACCAAAGGAGCCCTCGTAATAGCAAAAGGCAAACAGGTTGGTACATTGTATTTATGCAATGGTATTTCTAACTCTGTTAATCTTTTAACTTCCAAAGGAGCAGATGCAGCATTATGGCATCATAGGCTCAGAAACATGAGTGAAAAGGGGATGAAGATTCTTCACTCAAGGAATTTGTTGTCGGGTTTGAAGAATGTTGATTTGGACTTCTGTGAGAATTGCATTTATGGAAAAAAAGAGAGTCAGATTTCTCAGATTTGGGAAAGAAAAGAAGAGTGAAAAATTAGAGCTTGTGCATACAGATGTATGGGGACCTCCTCAGGTATCATCTCTCGATGGCTCTCGTTATTATGTTACTTTTATTGATGATGCAACTAGAAAAACTTGTATTTATTGTATTAAGAATAAATCTGATGTATTTGATACTTTCAAGAAATGGAAAGCTTTGGTTGAGATTGAGATAGGAAAGAAATTGAAGTGTCTCAAATGAAACAATGGAGGTGAATATTGCAGCAAAGACTTTGATAGGTACTGTTCAAAGCACGGAATTTGCAGAGAGAAGATAGTGCCAAGAACATCACAAGAAAATGGTGTGTCAGAAAGGATGAACAGAACAATCATGGAACGTGCAAGGTGCATGAGATTACATGCAGGATTGCCTTTACAATTTTGGGCAAATGCTGTAGATACTGTTGTTTATCTAATAAACAGAGGTCCTTCAATTTCCTTGGATAGTGGTGTTCCAGTGGAAGCATGGACAGGTAAAAAGGTAAACTACTCCTTTTTAAAGCCTTTTGGTTGTGAGGCCTTTGTCCATATTAATAAAAAAAGTAGAACAAAGCTTGAGGCAAAATCAAAGAAATGTACCTTTATTGGATATGGTGTTAATGATTTTGGTTATCGCTTATATCATTACGAAAATCACAAAATCATTAGGAGCAGAGATGTAATATTCAATGAAAAGGTCTTGTATAAGAATCAATTGCAGGAAAAGAAACAGGAAAAAGAAAACAAGGAATACGCAGTTCTTGATGAAATCACTAAAAAAGTAAAGGTGCCTGAAAATAATAATAATCAACAACAGCAACCACCACAACAACAACAGGCACCCCAAACACTAGAAAATGGTGTTAGAAGATCTACCAGGGTAATTATACCCCCTGAACGATACTCTCCTTCATTATATTATTTATTTTTTACTGATTATGGTGAACCCGAATGTTATGAAGAAGCAATGCAGGTTGAAAGCAGGAAAAAGTGGGAGGTAGCCATGGAAGAAGAGATGGACTCCTTAATGCATAACCAGACTTGGGACTTAGTCAAGTTGCCTGCAGGAAAAACTACATTGAAGAATAAATGGGTTTACAGGCTAAAGGAAGAAGATGGAGGAAAACAAAGGTACAAAGCTAGACTTGTGGTGAAGGGGTTTATGCAGAAGAAAGGTATTGATTTGGATGAAATATTTTCTCCTGTTGTTAAAATGACTTCAATCAAAACTATTTTAAGTCTAGTAGCAGTTGAAGATTTGCATCTTGGGCAGTTAGATGTAAAGAAAGCCTTTCTCCATGGGGATTTGGAGGAAGAGATATATATGCAGCAGCCACAAGGATATGAGGTAAAAGGGAAGGAGAAACTAGTGTGCGGGTTAAAGAAGAGCTTGTATGGCTTAAAACAGGCTCCAAGGCAGTGGTATACTAGATGTCACTCTGATCATTGTGTTTATCTGAAAAAGCAAAATGATGGCAGCTATATTATATTGTTATTGTATGTAGATGGCATGCTTGTTGTAGGGTCTAACATGCAAGAAATAAATGTGCTCAAAAGAAAATTGGCAAATTCATTTGCAATGAAGGAATTGGGAGCTGCAAAAAAAATTCTTGGTATGAGAATAACTAGAGACAGGAAAAATCGCAAGTTAACATTTTCTCAGAATGAGTACATACAAAAGGTGTTGAAAAGATTTAATATGCACAATACAAAACCAGTTAGTACACCTTTTGCTAGCCATTTCAAACTTAGTAAGGAAATGTGCCCAAAGACCCAAGAAGACATGGATTATATATCTAAAGTTCCATATGCATCAACAGTTGGAAGCTTAATGTATGTAGTGGTCTGTACAAAGCTTGATATTGCAAATCCATGCCCCGATCACCATATGATCTTGCCTTTTCAAATCTGGCGATCGATCGGGCGGCCTCCGATGTTGAAGTTTTCTCGCCCGATGTGAGTGGTTTCACTATTTTCCCGCCGCTACATGTCGCCCAATGAATGGCATCGAGCGGACCTCTCCTAATATCGCCTAGTGCTCAAAAGTTGTGCGATGAAAACCATTACCGCTTTCGCTTACCACCATCGCTAAATGTCAAAATGTCCCATCTGTTGACTAGCGCTATCTGTCCCTTTCACCACACCTGCCAAACATTTTGACCTTGTGAATAAAACGAAAACATTCATTATTTTTGTTTTATCGAAATGATAGAACCTCCTGTTCTCCATACACACAGAATAACGTTCGTGCTATCACCCTATGTTCAAACCATCAACTCCACGAAGCTTCTGAACTCCCAATTGCCACTGTAGACCATCATACCCCATCCAAATTGTACACCAGTGCCATTCCATTTCCCGTACCACCATAACCAGGTATTTACCCACTTCTAATGGAAAACCCTATGTTTATATCAAACCAGGACTGAATTGCTTTAGAAATTGAGTGTTTTTATCAAAATTTAAACGGTCCAACACTCTGAATACTGCCTAGAACAACCTAATTCTCCATAAGATCCCTAAATTTCCCTCCTGATGTCCCGGAATACACAAGAACCAAGGATGGAAGCTCCCGTCGCCCTGAATGTCATGCCACTTACTACTCGCCATAGGCATTTGGACCACTTTCCCTTGGCCGACAGAGATTTTCAAATAAAGGACCTTACTTTTGATGAAACCCCCTTGAAGTTATACTGTAGGTACCGGGACAATTATCTTAACCATGTTGATGAAATAGGTCTTTGGGAATCAAACCTACCTAAGTATCAATTCCCCACTGTCCATATTTTCCCAGATATTATCCACCAATGTCATGCAAACTACGACCCTAATATAAAAGTTGTAATGTCCCCCAACCAGAAAATCCTATTCACCATTACAGCCGAATCCATAAATGAGATGTTACAGTTGCAACCTGGTCAGGGCCTCACTCCCCTTTCCATTACTGATTTACTTGAAAAATCTTCAAAGTTGTCCAATTCCGAGATTACCCAAATCTATCAGACTTTCATGGAAGAAAAATACGGGCCAAAAGACCCCCCACCTTACATGTCATGCTTCTTTACTAATCTGGGCAAATATATCATCACCATGATTGCTTGCATTTTGGGTTTTACTACTAATGAGTATGTAGATGAGATGACCTTAGCCTACATGTCTATTTTTACCCCTAGCCAACCTCCTGCAGCCAAATTTGACTATGCTACATTCATTGCAGATAAGATGCATGACCAATTCATGAGATTAGAGCAAGAGAGAGTATTTAAATATTCTTTAGCCTTATATCATCTTTTTCTCTACTACCAAACTGATAAATTCCCTTTCTCTGTCCAAAATCTTGATACTAAAGGGAACCCTAGGTCTGTTATCTTTTGGACCTCAATTTTTCACTATTCTAGCTCTTATCCTCATCCTTACACAGATTTCATTGACTTATTTGTACATCTAGTAACTAGTATGTTATTGGGAAATCCTCCTCCCAAGATTAGTGCAGACACTAAAAGATTTCTTCAGTTATCCAAGCAATACAAGGTTGGGGATTGGTACTTGTACCAGAACCATACCAAGATCAGAATTTATGGGTGTGAACTGCCTCCCTTAAATTGCCCAAATATCTTCCCATGCGATTATTTGCTCTGGAGTACTATAGGCAAATGATCAATTCTGATGAAATCCACTTTGTAAATACTAAGAAGAAAGCTCAACTAAGGATAAAGGATCACCTAGGCCCCTTTATTTGCAACAACAGAAGAGCAGGGCATGAGGCAGAGGAAATACTTGAGAGATTAAGATTAAAAAAGAGCTTCATATAGCCGAATGACCCTCATAGCTTCATCTGTGACAGAAGAAAAAAGCATAAGTTATCCCCCTACATCCACCATAGGATCCCAAAGATTGAGCAATATGAAAATCAGTCTAAATGGGTGGAAGGAACTCTAATAGACTGGGATAGCACACAAGTTGAATTTGGCAATGTATGGGTAGATTTGGAAAGAAATATTGATGAGAATTCCTTTGTACAGGTGCCAGGAGAGACTTCATCACTAAAACAGTCACAAGAACTTAGTACTCAACCATCAGAGCATCAAGATACATCAGACCAAGTAAGAACTTCAGGATAACAAGAGGATTCATAGCATCCTGAAATTTCAGAGGAGTTAGGTCAACCTCAGCAAATCATGAGCAACCCTCCAGTTTTACAAACTCCTCTCAAGGAGGAAAAGGATCCTAAAAGAGACTGGGAAGAGGCCACTCCTTCCTGCAGGACTACTGATCAAATCTTTGCTAAAAGATAAAGGTTGAATCCCTATGCAAAAGAAGAGTTCATTGAGGAAACCACAGGCAACATAGTGACAGAAAGGACAGAGAGCATGCAAACTATCCCAACATGTGGGACCCCATCTACTTCACATATGCAAGTATTAAATAGACAACAAAGCATAGAGGTGTCATCCTTCAGGGCTTCCTCTGAACAGAGCCTGGATATCAAGGGTAAGTATAAACAAATAAAAGGAAGGAATGAAAAATTGAAAGCACAAACTTATGCTCATTACCTCAAAATGGCCCCAACCAACCAGACCAGACTTATGTCAGCATTTGACATAAAGGAAGGGAAAATGCAGATGATTTTCCTTAAGCCCGCTATATAGTAGCCCAAATCCATGGAAGATTACTTTAAAAATGATTTTGAAGTATTGGCAAAGGATATTCATCCTATTGACCAAATAGAGTTGCATAAGCAAATCGGTGAACTGGTTTATTCTACTTTAAATAGCAAAGCCATTGCATCTCATCAACTGCAAAATTCATTACATAACACCTCTACATAGCTGCAATTAGAGAAATCTTCCTCACAGGCTAAGGACACCAGAATAAAAGCTTTAGAAGATCTAATAATAGAATTGGGACATGATCCCAAAGATGTGAAGGTAGTTGAACTGTTAATTAAAAAGAAGAATGATAACATTGTTGCCTTGAAAAAGCAGCTTAAGATCCCTCCACTTCATCATCCCCAAACTGCAGAAATTATAGAAAGAAAAAAGGAGGAAGAACTTATGGACTTAGTCCTAAGACTAAATGACCAGCTAAAGGAAACTAAGGATGAATTGGAAATAGAAACACAGTCTAAGCAAAGTGAGTTGACCACTTCTTAAACTATTATTCCCACAACTTTTACAGATGTGCCTTCCACTCTTGAAACTGCCTTGGCACCAACACTTCCACTAGTCACAACACTCCCAATAACAAGGACCACTTCAACTACAGGTACACTAGCTAGCATAGAGTTAGCATCAGAAAAGACAGATGAAATGATCAAAGCCATGGAACAAATGACTATCGAGGCAACTGGGTTGAAGAGACTTAAAGAACAAATGTCAAGCTTAGAAACCAATTATGAGCTTGCACAAATTCATAACAAAGAAGAAGAAAGGAAAAACAGAAGGATGGAAGAAAGAATCAAAGTCCTGGAAAAGGACTTAACATTAGAAAAACCTTTGAGAGATATTAAAGATATCTTCTGGACCAATATCATTGATTCCATCAATGATATTTGGCATTCTATCCAAATCATTTTTGAATAGACTGAACTAGTTAAAATAGTTGTGGAGGCCATACGAAAAACCAGAGAAGAATTGGGAGAAAATCTTGAAGAGGCAACCCAATTGATTAACTTTTTGAATAGCAGAAATAGGCACCAACTGGAGCAATTGGAAATTGAGGATAAAACTACCACCATCCTAGAAATTAAGAAAGTTCTTACTAAAAAGAACTTGATGCTTAATTTGGAAAAAAGATGTCAAGGTATTCAAGAGGACATAGATGATTTTATGTTAAATATGGCATTATAAGAGACAAAGGCCTTCCAAACCCAATGGTCATAAATGACAAGTTGATGACTCAGAATGATTACATTGAGAAACTGCACAAACAAGCCAGAAGTCAAGCCAACTCTTCTACAGCAAAAGCACTACCTACAAGAAAGGTGCTTTATGATGGTTTAGAAAATCCTTTTTATATTGAACATGAAGTGAAAAACCTGTTCATGGTCCAGCGCAATTTTGCAAATTACATTGAAGCTGATGAAGTGTACAGGAAATTAATCAGAATGAAGATACCAAATGATGAATGGTGGACTAATGTGACAGAGATACTATAAGTTACTATAGTTAATCTGTAAAGTATAAAATATTTACTACCGTAAGGTCTGGTAACACAGGTAAAGAGTATCAGAACACAAGTAAAGAGGATCAGAAACAGGTAAAGAGTGTCATAAGATGAAAGTAAGAAGAAGATCCAGCACACAATTACAAAAGAAACTGCAAGAGGCAAATCCGAGTTCCAACATCCAACTCGTTCATAAATAAAGGGATAGCAACACTCTGTTTTCCATCTATCTCTATCTTTATGTAAAAGATATTTTGTATTTCCTATAATAAATCTCATATGGTTATGAGATATTTTGTGTAATTTTTGTATAAATACTTCAGAAATTGAAGTCTTTGGGGTGGATTTGAAGACATTTCTGGTATACATTTCATATCAAGCTAGTGAGCTGTTGTAATAAAATTTGGATTGGCTGCTGGATCATGAAATAAAGTTAAAGACATTTCATAGGATTCTTGTGCACGATGGAAACCAAATAAGTATTATCTCTTCATGTTATTATTTTTTTCTCATCATGTTATAAATATTCACATGTTTTC
This sequence comes from Pinus taeda, assembly GCA_000404065.3. Taxonomy (NCBI): domain Eukaryota; kingdom Viridiplantae; phylum Streptophyta; class Pinopsida; order Pinales; family Pinaceae; genus Pinus; species Pinus taeda. The sequence continues at coordinate 96,045 of APFE031306853.1, forward strand.
CTTATAAAATCTGAATAGTAAATAAAGAAAAATATTTCAGAATTATCTTTAAGCTCTCTGTTTTGAAATGTTTACATTCTCACTGTTTTCTACTAAATTACCTTGGTTTGGGAAATCTTAGTTTCTCCCCTACTTCCATAGTTTTTCCCTTAGGTCAAAAGTGAAGGATTCTTAATTGCCCTTCACCACTGACCTCCCTGTATTCCTCATCCTGATCCCGATTTAAGGATTCTCCATTGCCCTTCTACCTTGACTAGGTTTACCTCATCCATTTCAACCCACAGATTTGCTTTCTATTGTACTAACTTTCCTTGTGAATTCTTCCTTTAGCAATTGATCTAATCCGGTTAAGCTACTCTTTGTTTGACTCCGTAGCCCAATGGACTGAAGGCTTGCTCTACCCATCTGTTCCTAGAATTCCACCACCCAATCAAAATCAAAACACCCTTAAAACTTTCCTAACTAGCCTAATATCTCAGCAAACAAAGATAAATCATAAAGAGAGAGCCCTCTTTGAGTGTAGATCGGCTAGGATCTATACTTAAAATATTGGTTTGTAGTTACCTTGGATCCTTTCCTTCTTTCCAATAACTTCTAAGAAAAATATGAGTGATAACAGAATTCATATCATACTTCAAGGTTGGCCAATGGCATTCTATGGCTTGAGACTCAAGTATGCCTTGGAAGGTATCTCAAATTACATAGCATGGAAAGATAGAATGGAGGCTATATTAGAAGACAATGACTTGAAGGAATTCATTGATCAAGAAATCCCAAAGCGAGCTTCAACTAATGCGCAAGAGTTGACTAAGTGGAAGAACTGTGTGGCGAAGGCGAGATGGATGATCCTTAAGGGAGTTCGAGACCATATTGTCTCGAGTCTCCATGGGAAGGATACTCCATTTTCAATGTGGAAGACATTGAAGGACCTCTACCAGAACAGTAGCGACTAGAGGAAATTGGCACTCAAGGATAAGCTTCAAAGAATCAAGATGGAGAAGAGCGATATTATTTCCACATATTTGAAAAAGCACACCACCTGCAGAGATGAGCTTGGCAGTGTGGGAATAACTACTGCTGATGATGATATGGTGAGCCTCGCTCTCCTTGGCCTTCCAAGGAGTTGGAATAGCTACCAAGACTTTGTGAATGGAAGGGAGAAACCGCTGGATTGGAAATGACTATGGTCGGATCTTATGCAGGAGGAGCACACAAGAGGGTTCTTGAAAGGGAAGGGGAAGGCTTCCCATTTCAAATCGAATTCTTCTCATGGAGGGAAGAAGGGTGACATGTCTAAAGTAAGATGCTTTAATTTTCAAAAGATGGAACATTATGCGACTAATTTCCCATCGAAGAAGTCCAAGAAGGGATCCTAGGAAGGATCGGAAGGTAAGGCATTAGCCTCTCAGTTTGAAATGGACTTTACCCTCTTTGCATGCATGATGTCATCGATGATGGGTTGTGTCTGGTATATTGACAGTGGAGCCTCATTCCACATGACCGGTGATAAAAATTTATTCAGTGCCTTGGAGGAGAAAGACCTCAAGATGCACATAGAGATGGGTGACGACGGAAGGTATAGTGTTTTAGGAGTGGGCACGGTTTCTTTTCAGAGGGAGCATGGAGCTCCTCTCACCTTGACAGATGTGATGTATGTGCCTGGACTGAAGAAGAACCTGGTATCGGTTGTGATGTTGGAGGACAAAGGCTACAATGTTGTCTTTAGTAAAGGAAAGGCATTCTTAAGACACATAGCCACTTGTCAGACCAAGAGGATAGGGATTCAGGTGAAGAATCTCTATAAACTAGAGGTAGATGATTATGCAGCATTGAGTATGAAAGAAAAATTGGTGAAAATCCAAGACATTGGCAAGTTGTGGCACAGGCGTTGGGCCATTTTCATCATGGGGCTTTGAAGATAATGCAGCAGATATCTACAGGACTTCCCAAAGGTAAACTTGAGCAAGTTGACACATGCAAAGGTTGTACCTTGGGAAAGTACACCAAGTCTTCCTTTCATGATTGAGACAGTTGTGTAGAGGCTATCTTAGAGCAAGTTCATACTGATTTGTGTGGACCATTCTCGACGGCATACACAACGAAGCAAAGGTATTATGTGATTTTCATTTATGACTATTCTTGTAAATGCTGGATTTATTTCATGCAAAAGAAGGACCAAACTTTCACAAAGTTTTATGAGTTCAAAGCCTTGGTCGAGAAAGATTCAAGGAATAATATCAAGGCATTGAGAAGAAACAATGGTGGAGAATATGTCTCTCAAGAGTTAAGTACTTCTCTGCAGCAGAAGGAATAAAACAAGAGTTGATGGCACCTCATAACCCACAGAAGAATGGGGTGGCCGAGAGGAAAAACAGAACTATTGTAGGGGTAGCATGGGAAACGCTGAATGACCAAGGCCTACCACTTCACTTGTGGGCTTAGGCATGCAAACACAGTGGTCTATTTTCAGAATAGAATCCTGCATCGTATACTTGGGATGAAGACACCAGAGGAAGCTTTCTCCGGTAAGATACCAAATTTGGGTCACTTCAGGATCTTTGACTCATCGGTATATTTCGATGTGACAAAGGATGCACAGAAGAAGAGTCAATATTAGAGTTGGGGATATTTGTGGGGTACACTAATACACCTCACAACTATCGGATGTACTTTCCTACCAGTCGGAGGACAGTGGTTCGCAAAGATCTCAAGTTTGATGAGCAGAAGACCATGTGAGTTTCCCTTGAGAGGGAGCTCCAAATACAAGCTGTGGAGGATTGTTGGTTCCTAAGGAGGAGGAGCCTCAGGCTGATGCAGGGCAGCCGCATGTAGAGGTTCCAAGAGTGGAGACATCCAATCAAGCAGAGTCTTCCAGAGATGGACGGAAGCACACAAGAGAAGCTGACAGCTTATTGGAGGATGCGAGAGAGAATGTGGGAGCACCATCTTCTTAGCGCAGATAGAGGAAGTCACCTGAGAGGTACACTGGATACATGATCCTTGCTAGGGAATGTGTTGAGACCAAGCCATCTTCCTTTGAGGAAGCAGTGCAGTAGCCGATTTGGGTTGATGCTATGGTTGAGGAGTATGACTCCATAGTTCATAACAGTGTTGGGGACGTGGTTCTGAGACCAGAGAACAAGTCAGTTGTGAGTTCCCGTTGGCTTTACAAGGTAAAGCAAACTGCTGATGGTAGTATGGAGAAGCATAAGGCAAGATTTGTTGCCCGTAGTTTTTCACAAGTCGAGGGGATTGACTATGATGAGACTTTTGCTCCTGTCGCAAGGTACTCATCTATGAGATCTATGTTGGCACTATCAGCACAGATGGGTTGAAAGATCCATCAGATGGATGTGAAGACTTAATTCCTCAATGGCTAGATTGAGGAAGAGGTGTACATAGAGCAGCCGAAAGGTTTTGAGACCTTCGATTGTGAGTCGCATGTGTGCCGATTAAAGAGAGCATTGTACAAGCTGAAGCAAGCATCTCGTGCTTGGTACACCAGGATTGACAACTACTTCACTAGGTTGGGCGTCACAAAAAGTGAAGCAGATGCGAACCTATACCACATCGTGGTGAAAGGTAAGTGGTTGATCATCGTACTTTATGTTGATTATCTCATATTGACTGGTGATGATTAGTTGATCGTGTCTTGCAAGGAGGACCTTGCAAGATAATTCAAGATGAAAGACATGGGTCTCATGCATTACTTCCTTGGCATGGAAGTGTGGCAGAAGGATGGGGAGTTGTTTGTGTCTCAAGGAAAGTATGCCAACGAGATACTTAGGAGATTCCACATGGTGAAGTGCATGCCCATGCAGACTCCTCTAGCAGGTAACTCGAGGAAGGAGGTTGCTACTTCAAGAGAAGTGGTAGAGGCTACTATGTACAGGTAGCTTGTGGGTTCATTAATGTACTTAATGAACGCACGACCAGATTTGTGCTATGCAGTGAGCCATTTGAGTCGAGCGATGGTTCAACCTACCAAGATGTTTTGGAAGGCGACAAAGCATGTATTGAGATACGTCAGAGGCACATCTCAGTATGGATTATGGAACAAATGGACAGAGGGAGTGAAGCTACAGGACTTCACTAATGTAGATTGGGCAAGGAGTCCATCAGATCAGAAGAGCACATCAAGAGGTATTTTCAACCTTGGGTCAGCAGCAGTTTCTTGGTATAGCAGGAAATAGAGGTCGGTTTCACTCAACTCAGCAGAGGCAGAATACATGATTGCAAGTCAGGCAACATGTGAGGCCATCTGGATGCAAAAAATCCTAGTTGGTTTGTTTGATTAGAGGATGGATCCAAATGTGATCTATTATCATAAACATAGTTGTATCAAACTCTTTGAGGATCCAATATTTCATGATAGGTCCAAGCACATCGACATCCAGTATCATCATCTTAGAGATTGTTTAGCGAGGAGGATCATGTTGTTGCAGTATATTTCGACAGAGGAGCAAGATGCTGACATTTTGACAAAGGCATTGTCAAAGTGTAAATTTGAATTCCATAGAGACAGGATCAGGGTGGCAGATAATCCCTTTCTTATTGAAAAGGAGTGTTGAAATATGGCAACAAGAATATTCCAATTTAATTTGTCCTTGAATTAAATTTTGAATTAAAATCAAATTTAGTCTTAACAACTACTTGGAAATAATTAATTAATTTATTGTAAATTTATTAGTTGGAGAAATTAAAGTTAGAAGTCCTTTTGAAGTCATGCAAGAGTTATCCCTTAAATTAAGGAGATAAGATTGAGTTATATTTGAGTTGTAATTAGTTAACTCAATTTACTGAGTTAAGTCCAATTAAATTAGTTCCAAAATATTTGAGGAACTAATAGTGAGTTAACAGTCAGTTGATGCATTAATGCACTCAACTAGTGCTACTCCAGTTAACTAAAGATTCCCTCATCAAAAAATCATGCATGTTTATTTTGAGAAATACCCAGTTAAGACTAATGTTCAAGGACAATGTACTATCAGTTGCATTTGTTTTCTCATGGAGCAAACTCATGCATGCAGTCAAGGATTTCATCCTTGAGGATTGCACAGTTTTGAAGGCTTGTTTTTCCACTTGGTAATAGGCTAATCATCCACAAGGAATAGCCCAAGGAACTAGGAGCTTGGATGGCAGAGAGGAAGGTTGGAGAGAAGTCGAGATTGCCTGTGAGCATCTGTGAGGATTGTACTGAGAGTTGGCTAGTTGTGAGAGCTAAGGCTTTGTATAAGTCCTATCTATTTCCACCATGTATGATAATACAGTAGTGTGGGGTTTTTATCTAAGACTTTCTCCAAAGTATTTTCATGTGTATTGTGCCATTGATTCTTATTCTTCTAGTTATATTGTTCAACTCAATATTTAAGCTTCCACAAATTGATAGTAGAAGTAGGTTATAGTATTCTTCTTTGATTTCTATTGCATTAAAAGGGTTAACCTATCACAGATTTTCTACATTTTCCTCTTCTTATTTTTTCTATTTATACCCTCTTTTCATTTTTTATTCTATTTTTTTCTTTTATTTGGAAATCATTTGGAGATTGAAAATTATTTACAATAAGAGATTTCTGAGATAAAATCCTCAACCACCTTGAGATCCTATAAATTATAGTACCCTAACAGTGGCTCGAGTTGGGGATGGCACTCTCCCTATGAGGTGCTAAGAACAATTGATCAATAGCCTTGAGTGTTCCATTTCATTCATATCTATAATTGATTTCTTCTTTTGTAGGAGTACTTATGGTAACATATTAATCGAATCTTAGGGCATTCTCTGTGGACTTCAAATTTTGTCAATAAGTCACCCAATCAAAGTAGTAAAAACAATGATATTTACAATGGTTTGATGAATGAAAACATTTATAGCTAAGAGAAGTAATGCTTCCACATTCTGCCATTCATAGGTCCACTAGGCATTTTTGTTCGATCCAGAGGTTTGAGAAAAAATGCATTGTGTCCTCTGAAAGCATCAATGATATAAGGTCTAGTCCATAGATTGTCAAATTTTCCATGCTTTCCTTTGTCGTCCCTTCTGGAATCCCATTTTAAAACTCTGTCACCCAAAGTGAAATCATCTGCTTTAGTCCTTCTATCAAAAATCTTTTTGATATTCTCTTGGATGACTTGAGATTTATTGTAGACTTCTTTCCTGGATTGTTGAAATTGGATAGTCTAATCAATCCTCCTCTGGATGTCATTTGGTTCAACCTGCAATTCACGAATTATCTTCATAACTAGCACTCCCAAAGAAGATGGAAAAACAACATCCATCCCATAAACCAATTGGTATGGTGACATTTCGATTGATTTCTTTGTTGTGGGTCTATCAGCCCAAAGAGCATTTATTAACTTGTTGTGCCATGACTTTTTATTCTCTTCTAACAGCTTTTTAATAATGTTGACCAGACTTTTATTCGAAGATTCAACCAAACCATTACCATGTGGGTAATAACCAGTTGAAATTCCCAAAGTAATATGATATTTATTGTAGAAGTCTATCATTTTCTTGGATTTAAAAGTTGCAACATTATCTGTAATGATCTTGTTGGGACAACGAAATATATATAGGATATTGGTTTCCAAAAATTTGATAATAATAGCATCAGTAGCCAACCTGGAAGGTGTGGCCTCAATCCATTTGGTGAAGTAATCGGTAACCATGAGGATCCATTTATGTTGGGCAAAGGATGCTAGATGGATGTATCCAATGAAATCCAATCCCCATTGTTGGAAAGGGCTTTCAACAAATATGGGTTTTAAAGGTAGAGGAAACTGTTTTCTTTTTCCCTCAAATATTTTTCATTTGTGGTAAAAGGTTACCTTCTTATGAACATCAGGGAAAAGGGTAGGCTAGTAAAAACTAGCTCTAAGGATCTTGTTAGTTGTGGTTTTATAGTATAGATGTCCACTACAATCACCTTCATGGAATTCCTGCATTGTTATTTCTACATCATCCTTCAATAGACACTTTAGTAAAATACCACCAACGTCTTTCGAATATAAAACATTATCTATGATGCAAAATTTCACTACTTTTAAGTTTAGAAATCTAGCCTTTGTCTTAGTTAAACCAGGAGGATCATTTAAATTGAATAAAACAAAAATCAAGTTTGCATGCTAAGGTGAGGTCATAAAAGCCTCATCTAATTGTGGAGTCGCGTGTTCCTCTTGATCATCTAATGCAGTTACAAATTTGATATCCAATGCATTAAAACTAGACTCAACCATCAATTTGGCTAACCATTTTCCTTTAATAAGCTTGGTGGGCTTGATTTCTATGTCATACTCAAGAATGATGACAATCAATTTGCCTCTTTTACCATCTGGTCCATTTTGGGTTAATATATCCTTGACCAAAACATTGGGTACATAATAAATAATGTGAAAATGGAGGATATACACTCTGAAATATTTGATTGCTTTAATTAATGTAAAGGCTTGTTTTTCCATTATGCTATATTTTAATGCAGCATCCCTTAAAGCCTTGCTGAAAAAAGAAATGGGTTGTTCAAATCCATCATTGTTTTTCTATAAAATACCAGCTGCAACAATATGTTCAAAAGAAAATGAGAATATTATAAAATCCTTAGTGAAATCTAGACTGAATAGGAATGGTGCTTTTGTCAATGCTTGATTAACTTGGTCAAATGGTTGCCTAGCCTCATTGTTCCATTTGATTTCTGAATCACTTTTTAGCATATTCATTATGTTTCTGAGGAGTTATGCAAGGTTGGGGATGAATCTCCTCATGAAGTTCCTTAATGTTTCTAGGATGGTTGACTTTTAAAATAGCTTCAATTCTTTTGGGATCAATCTTAATACCTTCCTTAGAGATGATATGCTCGAGAAGTTTTCCCTCTTCAAGGCCAAAAATTGTTCTCTTAGGGTTTAGTGAAATTCCAAACCTTCTGCATTTCTCAAAGACTCTTCTCAGATGTAAAAAATGTTCTTCATCAATTTTAGAATAAACAGTAATGTCATCTAGATAGATCACAATAAACCTACCGATTTCATCAGCAAAGGCAATATCCATTGCTCTTTGAAATGTGGCTCCAACATTCATTAATCCAAAAGGTATCTTCACATACATGAAGCTACCCCATGGAGTAGTAAAGGTTGTCTTATCTTGATCATCAAGGTGGAATAAAACCTGATTATAGCTTGAGAAACCATCTAATAAAGAAATCCTAGAAGATCTAACTACCTTCTATACAATATGATCCATTTTTGGTAAAGGGTAGTTGTCCTTTAGGGAAACCTCACTAAGGCTTCTAAAATCTATGCATAATCTGATTTCACCTATTTTCTTCCTAGCTGGCACTATATTGGAAACCCATTTAGAATACCTAAGAGAGACTATGATTTTAGAGTCATACATTCTCTTAATTTCTTTCTCAATTAGAGGCATCAGGACTGGATTTATTCTTCAAAGTTTTTGTTTAAATGGTTTCTGATCCTCTTCAATTATAATTCTATGTTGTATAATCTTTGTATCATAATTTTTTAGATCTTCATAGCTCCAGGCAAAAACATCATTGAATTCTTTGAATAAAGCAATATATTTTTGTTTTCAGCAATTGGCAGTGATTTGGACACTTTTATGATTTTAGGCTCTTTTTCACTACCTATGTTGCATTCTTCTACTTTTGCCCCTGTGGGCCCAATCTTAGGTTTCTTAGCCACATCATTAAAATCAAATAATTCTTCTAGTGGAACTAAACCTCTAGGCAAAACATTATCCTTAACTAAAGTGTTTGAAACTCTTCTTTTTCTGGATCTATCTCATGTAACTCTAATTTATTTACAACCTATTTTTGTGTATATTTACATCTGAGTTTTCTAACTGCCTTTCTACATTATAATGTAAAACCATTTGATTTTCTAATTCAGAGTCTAAGTCTATACTATCATCTTCAAATCCATCATTAGATTGCATAAAACTTTCAATTTTTTTATCATTTCCAAACACTTGCCAATACTTCATATTATCTGGTACAACTAGTCGATGTTTCATTTCCACTATATATTTTCGATTAGGGTAAGGCATTTTACAAGAGCTGGCTGAAAAATCCTAACTATTAGCCGATATATTTTGATTTCTAGGAATTGCAGAAAGGTCATATTCCACAAAACTCTCTAGAAAATCAAGCACAACATTCATGTATGCTCTTAATCTAGGATGTTTGGTTGAATATTGTCCTTTGATTTGTTTAATGATTAACTCATCATCCCCTTGAATGGAGATTTTCTTAGCACCCGATTTCTTCAACAATTGCAATCCTAAAATAAGAGTTCCATACTCTGTTATGTTGTTAGTGCAATGAAAATTGAGCTTGTATGAATGACCTTCAGCGTGATTCTTTCCTGTATTTTCAACCCATACTCCTGCTCCAAAACCATATTTGCTACAAAAGCCATTAAATATCATGTTCCAAAGAGGTTCAGGAAGATTTTTTTATTCTAGTGCTTGTGTTTGGTTTGGATCTATTTTAGAAATCTTAGTTTCTACTTTGACCAACTGAGTGTTGATGTCTCCATCATTATAAATACTGAAAGAGTCTAAATTTGAGTGGACAGAGTAAAGAGGATAGTTGTGAGGCTTCTCTTGACTACTCACGATGAATTTCATCAAGATTTCCCTATATAATCTTCTTTGCTTTCCAAAAACTAGTATGGTGGCAAAGGTCAAATCCATCTGTAGGGTCCCTTGTAATTTTTCTCCCCATGATCATGACAACATCATGCCATACTAAGGGGGGAATATCTGCAACCACTATGTCCATTACTATACTTTTTGTTGAGATTTGAGCTAAGTAACACACAGGTATTTGATGAGACCTAAGCATCTTACTTTGCTAGAATCAAAAGAATATAAGTCTTTATAAGGACTGGTAATGTCAAGTCCTAGTTTTTCCATAACAACTTTAGGCATTAAATTGTGGGAAGCACCTGAATCTAGCATAGCACTATGGAGGATCTTATCATGAATATTCAGGCTTACGTAGAATGGAGGAGCACCCCCTTCCTGTGGTTTTCCCTCAACTTCTGGCCCAAATAAGAGTTCAAGATGGTCATCATTCAAATTAACGGAGCTTTTGTTTTCCCCTATGTTTAGAGGTTTCATCACTTGAGGTCTGTACATATTCTTGTTCATTAACTCTATTAGGGGAATATGAATTTTTAGTTTTGCTAACTCATTCTCAATATTGAAGGATGTTTGAATCTTAATTAGGTTGGGAAAATTAGGTTGATCAATAATTTCTTTTGGTATAGATTCCTTTTTCTGACTTGTGGTTGGGATATCTATTTCAGTAGTTGTGGAAACACTATCAACTGTCTTTTTGGTAGGAGTTTCTACTTTCTTTTAACCAGAATAATGAACAATTTTCTTAGGAGAATTGTCTGAGGCCTTCCTAGCATCAATTTCAGAGGATTTTTTTAGCAGGACTCTCAGTGTTTCTACTGTTGAGAATGTCTAAATTCTTTTTTCTCCTAAGGTTGTACTGTCTATGAATTTCCATGATGGAATTCTCAAAACCTTGTTTATATTCATCTGATTCCTCAGAGTCAAGTTTGGTTTGAGTTAGGAGGAAAATTTCTTGCTCCTCTTGAATGAGAAAAACAGATTCATCATCATTTATTCCCATCATATTTATTTAACTATCATCTAAACCTTCAATTATATTTCCCTCATCATCAATATAGTTTTCTTGAAAAGGAGGCTGGACTTGCTGGTTTAGACCCTTTTGCTCTTGTTGTTTGATCTCAGGAACATTTCTTCTGAAGTTTTGATTCCTATTTTGAAGAGCAGTTTGATTTTCTCTCATTTGAGCTTAATCATTTATGTTTACTCTTTGCATCATATTTTCCACTACCCTCACTAGGTTATCAATTTTATGATCAGAAGTAGAAGCGGAAGGCTCTTCTTTAATGGTAACCTTGCGTTCAGATTTTAGTTTGGCCTTCTTCACTAAGCTGTTAGCTTCAAATTTAATAGCATTGACTTGCATTTCTTCCAAAGTTTCTGGGTCTCTCTCTCTAAGTTGATACTCCATGTCTACATCAAAACCATCAGGAAAACCAATTAAAGCTAGACTAGGGGAGGGTTTTATGTCTGTGGGAATTGCATTGTAAACAATATTAAATCGTTCACAATATTCCTCCATGATTTCATTAGGTTTTATTTTAAGTCTTTTGTATTCATTTAGGAGTTGAAGTGGATTTTTCTTGATTTCCCATCTAGCTAAGAAAGTTTGATGGAATGCATCAAGGTTTGCTATACTTCCTACAGGCAAACAAACTCATTTTTACTTCAGCCTCATCTACCTCTTGAAGTCCAAAAACATCATTCATTCGGTCTACATGTTGTTGAGTAGTATGAGAACCAGTGTTATAAAATGTTAGAATTTTTTACTGATAGTCTGCAGGCATAACATTTAGCTGGCATGGTAACACCAAAGGTGCATACCTAGCTACCATAACTGGTGTGAGAATTTGACTAGAAGATGGACTTGTAGAAGGTTTAGTTGTAATAACTATAGGGATAGTAGGAACAACAGTCTGAGATATTATAGGTGAAGAAGAAGAGACTATAGAATGCATAGGACTAGGGGGTTGTAGATTGACAGACTCAGAGGAATGGGAAGACAAAGAAGATGCTACAATTGTTAAAGCTGAATATTCAACTAATTGTTGAATATAAGCTTCTTCAATGGCTTGATTCAAAACCAAGACTAGATCCTGTAATTTATCAAATTGTTGTAAGTATTGTAGATTGGGATCTAATTGTGGAGGCTGAGTTTGGGGTATATATGGTTGCAGTATAGCTTCATCAATGATAGTCTAATCTACAAAGCTCTCATATTTTGATATGAACAAATTATGTTGGAAGGGCAAATCAAACTCTACATCTGAATAGTTTCAAACTTCTCAATAAGAGAATTAGACCTAGACAAAGGATGGTTCTCAGGAAGAGAGTTGAACCTAGATAAATGACTATTACTACCCTGACTCTCTGTAAGAATTTTCTTTCTCACTACTTTCTCTGGATTATCTAAAAATTCAGCAGCGTTGGGATCTGGGTCTAGTGAAAATTCATTTAGGAGCCAGATCTATTGAGAACTTATCAAACAGCTAATAAAATCAAAATTAATAGCACACTCAAATATGTACAAGATTACAACCTTAGATCATGTATTTAATTGTGATATCAAAGCTTTAATTTATTGAAATACTGGTTGAATACCAATGAATAATTATTTTTCAATTTAAAAGGTATTTTTCCCAGTATAGTTGCCACTATGTTGGCATTTTGTATTTTTGAGGTTGAGGGAGTAAACACATAGGACAACATCAAAACCACTTTGGAAGTTGGGATCTAACCCTGCTAGCTTCAGAGAGGGATCTCTTTGTAAAATTTAGCTATGTTTGATGTGAATATTAGGCTAGTTATTATTGTACTGATTGTTTTTTATTGGATTTCTTGGTTGATTAAATTGCTATAATTCCATTGGGCTATGGAGTCTAAAGATTAACTAGATCCACATCAAATTTTGAAGGAGTTTCACAAGGAAATCTAGGTCACACTAGTTGGATCTTTTAGAATTTTAAATGAATTATGAAACAGGGGAAATATAATATTCAATAGAAACTAAGGAGCAATGAAGGATTCCTTAATTTGACTTCAACATAAAACATATAAATTACTAATAACCATAATAAGGTGTTCTATATAACATATCATATTCATCATAGTTTCTGTTATGTAATTAAGCTTTTCAGAAATGACAGAGAATTGATACAATGTTTAAACACATGAACAGAAGAAAAACATCACCAATCCGTAGGCCACATGAATCCTATGAAAATTGTCCTTGTATTATTGATGCTTCCAACAACCAGAAAATTTCAATTCGCAAAGGAAATTATATTCAACAATCAACCCATATTACTTCTGAAGATGAAGTATTTATAAATTAATGTACAAAATATCTTGAGATCTTTTGCTAAACTAATATCAAATCTAAAAAATGGAATTGATTTACAAACTATTCTCTAATAATCTTTGGAAAAATCTGAATAAAATTATTACAAACAATATCTACCAAAAACATGTGGATATTTCCCAAAATACAACTAAGTAATAGGAAGTCTATACTATTTCTGATCTTATGTTCAACCTTTAAAGTGAATCGTTGTTGATTGTGGCTATTTCTGGAGAAATCCTGCATAATAAACTAAATATAAGATAATATCTCTAATTTTCCTGCTAGAAACTTTGAACTGCCTACAAGTATTATGCATTCAAATCTGGAATTGGTTTACTGATTGTTGGAAATCTATTGTTTCTGGGCATTCTGGTGGTGACTAGGCATTTGAATGAGCAATGTTGTTTGTCTTGTTGGAAGATGTTTGTGTTGTCCCTCTTTCTACTGCATTCTATTCTCAAATGTTGTCTTGAATATGCATTGTTGTCCCTGTTCATCTTGCTATTGTCATGTGTATTGTCTTATCCATCATATTTTAAATATTTTGTTTTGTCACAAAATATGTGGATTTAAATAATATATTTAAATTAATATTTCCAAATATTTAAATGAAAGTCATAATTCAAAGTATTTATTAGAATGATTCATAAATCCATCATGTTTTCGAATCCATGTACTGTTTCAAAAATCCATGGTTTGTTTTCAAAAGCCATGTCTTGTTTCTCCTTTTACCTTCCCCTGTAAATTTCCATTTACTCTTGTAAATCTTTGGATGGATTTCCAAAACCATGTGTTGTTTTTTTGTAAATCCATGGCTCGTAAAATATTTCTGTTTTGACTTTTATCCAAGACAAAAACATCTTCTCTGTAAAAACTCATTTTTACTTGTCCTCTTATGCTCCCTATTTTTCCTCACATGTACATTACTTTCATGAACATACTATTGAAAAATTTCCCTATTTTCCTGCACCCATGAATTTCTTTTTCTTGTAACTATAACATTATTTTACTTCTTTGTCTCTCATTTCATTTCACCCACTTTGCCTTCCATTCCTTCCTCTAAAATCTGGTTTCTCTTGATCTCGGCCTCGCATCCACACATCATTGGTTTTTTTTGATCTCTTTCATTTAGCCTCGCATCCACACAATATTTATTTCCTAATAGCATGAAATTCATTCTCGTCATATTTATAAAATTCAAACCAAAACAGTTCATGAACATACTATTGAAAAATTTCCCTATTTTCCTGCACCCACGAATTTCTTTTTCTTCTAACTATAACATTATTTTACTTCTTTGCCTGTCATTTCATTTCACCTGCTTTTCCTTCCATTCCTTCCTCTAAAATCTGGTCTCTCTTGATCTCGGCCTCGCATCCACACATCATTGGTTTTTTCTGATCTCTTTCATTCAGCCTCGCATCCACACAATATTTATTTCCTAATAGCATGAAATCCATTCTCGTCATATTTATAAAATTCAAACCAAAACAGTTAATGTATTTCGGAGGGGGCGGTGGGCCCCACGAGGTTTAGGGGAGGCGATTCTGAAATAACGTGAGGGTGACATTTGTAAATGATAGTAAAAGAGAAAAACACTTTTCGGAGCCCCTCTTCTTTGGTTAAATGTAAGAGGGGCTGGGGGATCCGAAACATATTCATAACCATAGATTATAATATGCACACATCTCAATGCCTTTAACGTTGGGAGGAATTAATGCATGAGTGTGGGGTGGGCCATAGACCTTGACTTTTGGATTTATAATGAATAAAGGAATTTTCATGTTTTTTAGAGTTTAGATTTATTCAATTTTTTTTAACTAATTTTAATACTTCAAAATAAATTATTTCTCATGTTTGCCTTCTTTGTTTTGTGGTAGAGACTTCAAATTTCTCTTGCCTTTGATCCAGGAATTGGATTTGAGTGCATGATATATTGTTGAGAGTTGCTTTTGAGCTCTTTCAGATGAAATCCTGAAGCCTGATGTGATCCAAACATTTACATGCAAAAATCTCCTTAAATCTTGGTACTTGTTGTCTCTTTCGAAATAATTTGCAAGAGGAAATATTATTTACAACATCTCAAACATAATAATGATTAGCTATAATCAAGCAATCCTATAAAAATGATAGGACTCTAACATATATAATGGTGTATAATTTTGAAGCCATCAGTTTAAAGAAGAGATCGTTGAGAGGAGCTTATTTTTTGCTAACACAATGGCCAAATTTGATGATATATTAGAATTATTGAACACCCTAATACTTTCCACTATTGATGGGAAAGTAAACATTGACAGAGACACTCTCTGTGACATTCATACCTACCTGCATAATGCATAGGAAAATATTGATTCTTTATAACTAGAATCTCAGTTCCAACGAGAGGAACTTCAGCAGATTTATCATTCTAAATTGTCTTCTGCTCAAAACAATCCTTATTTCAAGGTTAAAACAAACACCCATCAACAACCAACAAATAATGAAATTAGTAAGATTGAGGTTAATTCAGATCCAGTTGCCAATGAAGCAGTAGAATTGCATGCAGAAGCAGAAATTCAGCCTGCACTTCCCAAGCCAATCATCAGACATTAGGAAGAGCCTGTCAATAGCAAGCAGAGAACAAGTCTTGGATATGAAAAGGAGGTGTCCTTTCATATTCCAGACTATTCTAAGCGCATTCAATTTCAAAGTATTGGGTTTCTTCATGGCGGTTCACTTTCACTTATTCCAGATTATGCTCCACATTTGCAGCGAAAAATTGTTAAATTCCAACACTGTGACCGAGTTGACCATATGAAATATCATTTTTTTTATATTCATCCATGTGAGCACTGTCTTAAAACCACCCATTCTTCAAACAGATGCTTCAAAAACAACCCTCCCGCAAGAACAAAGATTCATCTTTGATGGATCACTTCTTGGCAGTGGGCTTCAACAAACAAGAAGATATTTCACTCATACAACAAGATTTGTTTTGGAATATTGAAAAGTCTTGCAGTTGAGATCTCTTCATATTCTCACCTTTTATCTGATAGGGGGGAAGTGATGGTCATCTACAAGTTTCAAAGCCACATCAAGTGAGCCTGAGCCACAACCTGCCATACTGGATTCAAAGTTGTAGCCAGAGATAAAGATGCCCTTGAGCATGCCTTCAGTTGGTGGTCAGCCTTAAACCATCTATGTGGGGTTGAGACCTCCCTTCAAAGAATTGGGGACACTTCCTCTGGCAGAAGACTCCAGCTTCTTGCCAGGTTTGGAAGAGTTCTAGGAAATGCATTAAGCATTCCAATGTTGGTGGTCATCCTTAAACCATCGCAGGTTGTAAACCTACATTTTTTAGGTTGAAGGTTTCCCTCTCCAAAGCATTAGGGACACTTCATCTAGCATAAGGTTTCATCTTCTTGCAAGACTTGGAAGAGTTTCAGAAACTACACTAAGCATTCCAGTGTTGGTGGTCATCCTTAAACCACCCCCTCATACTAACATTTCAAAGAGCACATTCAACCTAGTGTTTCCATGCATTTTTTGCACATTTTGTATTATAGCTCTCTTCTTGGACTCATACATACCCCTTCGGATTGGGGGGGGGGAATGTTGGACACCTAATCCTCTAAGGGATGGTATGGAAGCTGAACAGTCAAAGGGAGTCCAAGGGACCACTTGGAATATGAAACCAAGGGTCACTCCAATGTATTATAAATATTTATCATTGTGAATAATATATGCAAATCGATGCTGATCATTCTAATTCTTGTCTTCACCATGGTTGTCTTTAACAAAAATCCTGCAAAAAAAACTCACTTTCAAAATTTAGACCAAAAAACTCACTTTAAAGATTCAGCACAAAAGACTTACTTAAAAAAAAAACTCACTTTAAAAATTAAGCCTAAAAGACTTACTTTAAAAATTAAGTCCAAAAAATTCAGCCCAGAAGATTTAGCTTGAAAGTTCACTCCAAATGAGCAAATAGTGCGAAAATAATGTTTTTGGTTCCATTTAGTTATATCGTTTGGGTGAAATGTTTTTTCGAAGGTCGCATCATTTCATTTTTGCGGCCGACAGAAAATATCGACACGTTTTTAGCCGAACTTTTAAAAATAATTCAGCCAATCTTTCAAAGTAATTCAATTGAATTATTTTTCCGTTTATTTTAACGGGGGTCGATGACAAACACAAATTCAGCCAAATGTAGTTTTAGTTTAGCTGAACTATTTTAACCTGCAACTTTTTGACAACTCAGATTTGGTCGACATTTTCCAACTTCGGAATGCTTAAACTCCATCAAATTTGGTGAATTTACTATCAGAACGAATACCAACATTTGCATAATTGAATCTACTTTCATAGATATAAATTTTATGGAATTTCATAAAAAAATGCTAATTTTAATTAATTTTCTAAAAAAATGTGTGCAAATTTTTTTTTAAAGTCATTATGATTCAGTGAAATAAAAAATATGTATCTTCCAAAATACACTATAAAAAAATATGAAAAAATTATGGTTCATTACATTGATTTGTCTTCTGTAATGATTAGTTTTATTTTTTTTAGTTTATAATTAATATGTTGAGAAATTTGATGCTTAGCTAAACATCTTCAAAATTTGCAGCATTTTCATATTAGTTCAATGCAAAAAAATCTAGTAATTATGTTGTCCATCAGTTAGTTTCATATATATAACGATATCGAAGTAGAGTCTGTCTAAATTTTTGCAACACATTTTTTTCTTCAAAAACATCAAGTTAACAAAGAATACACTAGTGTTCAAAAACACTACGTGTTATGAATCCCTTCATTTTTAAAGAACACACGGTCAACCAATTGCTAAGTTGACATATCAAATGTGAATAAGAAAATTCCAAAACATAAGTAGTAGAAAGCTAATAAAATTGCTGACAAATTTTATTTTATTATAAAATAAAATTTCAGAAAAATAAAAAAATAATAAATAAAAATAAAAATAAAAATAAAAAATTAAAAAATTAAAAAAAAAAAAATAAAAAAATAAAAAAATAAATAAATAATTATTTATTGTAAAATAAATTTCTAAACATAAAAATTGCTTTGGTTTGACGAAAGTTGAAGAACTTTTAAAAATGATATTTTTTTCTCAAAAAGGCAAATACTGTAACCCAACTTCACATTTTATTTATTTCTTTTCTTTTCTTTTTGTTTTTGCCTTTCCAGCTACGTTTAATTTATGTGGGGGCTAGCCTTAATGTTGGATAAAAACATGATCTACTACTTATAGTGTAACCCTCATTTATTTTCATATATTTTTCTCTTTTATATTTGATGATAAATGAAAATGTAAAAATGATGCATAAGATCATGTAATCACCCTTTAATCACCAAATAATATCATTAATCAATATTTAATTTTAAAATTGACCGCTTCAATAATCAAAGCTAACAAAATCAATTTATAGAGTAGGGAATGCTCTAATTCACATAGATCTTAGAAATTTATTAGTAATTTGTGCACCTAAATTTGTAACATTGATGAGAAATATCATTTCTATAGAAAGATGCTTACGAGGAGAAAAATGTACAAGTCAAATATAAAACATAATAAAAAGATAAAAATATAACAACATAGAAAATGAATCATAACTTTTAATTTTCACTTTTTTGAAATGCAGGTGTATAGGTTCAAGTGCATGAAGACATGCCAACAAAAATAACGTGAACAATACCTCCAAACTAAAACAAGGATTGCAGGCAATGGTAGTCCCTGCCGATTTGAAAGCACATTTTACATTTGCTGCTATAATGCATATTTATGGCATATACATGTTTCAGAATATAACCCAACGACATAGTCTATATTCTCCATGCAAAGTTTATGAATCTGGCAACTTAGACAGGAAAAATTCAGAATTCATAACTTGTTAATTTACAAAGCAGAATTCGTAACTCGTTAATTTATAAAGTTCAACGATATTATACAAGTTTCAGTTTATTAATAGAAGACTTTTATCAACACATAATATTTGTACTTAGTATAACCTTCATGGAGTGATTTTTGCTTGAAAATTTGAATGCTTTGGAGCTCATGTCAAGTAGGAGAAATGATTTAGCTTTGGAGTTCATGCCAAAAATTCATAAGCGTACAATAATAATATATCAAAATTTTGGGATGAGACCATGTTGAAAACCTTGCAACAGTATTCGTTAGGTTTTCATCGTAGCTAGATTAGTAGA
This sequence comes from Pinus taeda, assembly GCA_000404065.3. NCBI lineage: Eukaryota > Viridiplantae > Streptophyta > Pinopsida > Pinales > Pinaceae > Pinus > Pinus taeda. The sequence goes on from APFE031306853.1 coordinate 115,244, forward strand.
AATCATCAACCAAATCATGACTGGAAATATTGTTTCCCCTTTTGAGAAAGAGATTATCAATTTTACCACAACCAACCATGGTTGCAATGGGAATTTGTGGACTATGGATATGGTTTCACATTTTTTAATGGGGGAATTAGTTCACAACCAGATTACCCTTACATTGGTGTAAACATACAATGTCAAAGGAAAACTTGAATCCTAGAGTTGTAACAATCGATAAATTCAAGGATGTGCCTACGAACAATGAAAATCCCTTTTCACAAGCATTGGTTAATCAACCCCTTAGTATGGGGATGATGCCTCTGGCAGAAAGTTCCAACTTTATCAAGGCTACGTGTTGTCAAGAAAATGTGGAAACAAGATAAATCATGGCGTTGTAGCAATCTGTTTTGGTGGCGAACAAGGGTCCTAATGTTGATTTTGAATTTGATGGGAAGAAATGGAATCAACGGTGCTAGATAATTAAAAAAAAAAAAAACAAATAACGTAAAGGAGATAAATAATTGCTCAATTGTTCTCTTGCCAAAATATCAAGATTGTTGTGTTCTCACTTTGTATTATCGTGTTTACCAACTAAGGTGTGAGCCTATCATTATTGCTCCATTTCTAGGTGAATAACATAATGCTATTAAAAATGAAATGGAAATTTTTCTTTTAAGTTCCAGATTGGAACCGATTAGGATCTCACACTGTCACTACCTCCACAGATTCACCAATCAATATGAATTGGGCGGGTCAATACTTATTTTCTCAATTCAAACAATAACATACGATTCCGGAAAGCAACACTAAACGTAAAATTAAAAAAATAAGTTTCTCAATTCGAACAATAACATACAATTCTGAAAAGAAACAATAAACATAAAAGAAATTTAAAAAAAGGAAAAGAATGTGTAGGATAGGCACGCAAGGCTTGCATGTAGCCCACGTACCCCACCCCCACTTAGCCAATAATCTAACCCAAGTCAATCATTCGTTCCCATGGAGTGCATCATATAGCTTTTGGATAGAATGCATCATTAGCTTTTGGACTTGGATTGATTTTTTACTCGAAAAGGCATTGGAATTGGAACGAATGGGCTTTCGATGAAACTGACTCAAATGCTCTTGCCTCTGCATCATCGCTAGGAGCTATAGCTTTAACATTACCCGGAGCACATATTAATGCTGGAACATGAAATGTTTGTGGAGAATGCATGATATCAAAACTAAAGTTACTCCAAAGCTCAAATTATTGCAAGATAATAGTTGAGCTTATCACTGTTTCTTTTTTGGACCAGCCAAGGTAGATTCGACCCGCAGCCATGGGTTCCTACTAGCGGGAGTTTCTTTGCTCAAGGGTCAAAGCATGCAAGCCATGATCATTTCTTTCTTCAACCTACTAGTAAGAGAATTTGTAACAATGCCGCCAGTAACCAACCCAAAGCCAGTAGCAGCGAGGGTGTCAGTCCTCCCCTTCAAATGTACAAAGGATTTTTTGGTGGCCTAAGTTGTTGCTACTATTGTACGAACATTCCCAGGAATATAAGAAAAGTAACACCACATAGAGGAGGCAACCTAAAATCTCAGATTTCGATAAAATGATTCTCATGCCCTGAAGCAATAGGAGACGTGCTTGACTAGATCGATCTCTATGCATAGGAAAAAAGAGAAATGAACCATCTTTAAAGAAAATGATATTTTGCAAGGTTGTTGCAGTAAATCCTAGAGATTTTTTCTTGGTCTAGTAGTTGTTCCGATAAGGGTATTCTAACGAAAGGGATAACATCTTTGTTGGTCGGCATAGGCATTATGGGTAGATGGCGAACATAACCAATTCGATCTAATTTGAACTAATTCGATGTACTCAGAGTAGTATCATGATGAACATGTCTTTCTATCGATTATAGAAGTGAAAACTCATTTAGGTGGAACAAGATAATAAAGTGTCGAGAGAGGAATCTATACCCAGAATATAAACATTCATTCTAAGCATTTGAAACAAGTGCCAGGGTGATGAAGCTAAATTGATTATCTTGATCTTCCAAGAGCTCATCTACGCATTGCTCCATTTGCCTATATATGAATCTCCATTTCCTTGATCAAGAGAAACTAAGTGAGAAGCAGAAGCAACTGCCCCTATAATAGGAAAAGGAGCAACTAAGTCAGAAGCAGAAACAATTGCCCCCATAATGGGTAAAGTAAGTAATGGCAACCTCTTTTCGTAGTTTAGGCCTTATTTTCTTGTCAATTTTTTTCGAAGGCTTCAACCCTTTCATGCTTTTACTCTTTAGAAAAAACCATGTTTAATTCTTTCATGTTTTTTACTCTTTAGAAGGGGAGGAAGGGGCATGTTTAAGGAGGAGGGGAGGAAGGGATAGGCGTACGCACGGGTTGGATATTATGAACTGTTCATGTTGGGAAGTCTTGTGTGCCTCGTGTTCAAGTCAAGTGACATAATAAGCACAAAATAGAGGGGAATCAATATGAGAAACCAAATATGGTCACCCGATCAATGTGTAGGTAATATCAAGTTCTTCTTATGCAGTAACAAATTACAAATTAAAAGTTGTTTTTTATAGTTCTTGAATTAAGGAAAGCTTGGAGAATGAGATTTGAGGATAGAAAACTAATATACATTATTTTAGTAATACAATAATGACTACGCTTTAAGCATTACCTACAACTATATGTAATATAAAAATTGCAGTAATTTCCGACAGAGAATGCAATAATTTCTTACTTTCATTTTTGAATTTCATTATTTTAGTACCATAAAAATTATGTTGTAATCATTACCTACAACTATATGTAATACAAAAATTGCAGTAGTTTCCGACAGAGAATGCAATAATTTATTACTTTCATTTCTGAATTTCAGGACTTGTTGCTCCATTCTTCTTCCTCATTTGGCTATGAGACTGCTACTTCGGTGCTCTCACGAAGATGAGTCAAGCCTTCATCTTTCTGCTACTTTAGTCCTTCATCTTTCCTTTTGCTACTCTAGTCCGGTGCACTCATAAGGATGAGTCAAACCTTTAGAGGAGAGGAAAGATTAAGATAGGACATAGAGGGTTAAGATAACCAAGTACTGATGGTTGAGTTCCCTGCAACATGACAAATGGCTAACATGCCAATAGTTAGTTACAATGACACTCTTTGGGTTTGGGTTAAAAGTTTGGTTTATGTTTTAGTTAAAAGTAACTAGAACATTAAATGTTTATGAATTAATGCTAAGTTGAAACTAGCATTAAAATAGCTCTAAATAGAAGTACAAAACTGTTTATGGTAAGTTTTAATAAAAATCACAAAAACCATGAGGTTTTCCCTGCAATAAGACGTCAAAACTGAAAATTTCGATAAAAGTTTGTTTGATACAATATTTTTATTAAAATATGGTTTAAAACATGGAATATAAGGGTAAGACAAAAGAAACTAATGCTAGGTCAACGCTAAATGAACGTTATAGTCCTTGCATTGCCGAAAGGCATGGACTAATAACATGAACATTACCTCCAAATTATGGATTTTAAAAGATAAATGTACAAATGATATGGTGGATTGATGTATTAGTGAAGGCATCTAATTAATATAGCTCTCATGATTCCATCTAAGTGATATATTTGTGCTCTTGCCCACACTCGAGAATAAATAGTATACACATTATAATGCAGTTATACACACATCCTAGATATAAATACATATTTTATTTTTCATTATTTAATTAAAAAATAATAATTTAAAGGATATTAATAAGTTTTTATAATAAAAATTTACAAAAGATTTAAAAAATATATAAATGATAATTAATTTAATTTTTCTTAATAATGTGAAGTTTGTAAAAAATAATTCCATTAAGTTATTTTAAAAATATATATATTTAATTTAAAAGAGTAGGTGTAGTCTAACTTTAAAAATGAAATATTTTTTTCACTGGAATTTAATTATACATTTTGATTTTTGTTGTTTAAAATACATTTTAATACTTAAATAAATTCACATGGGACACTAAATTTTTATATATTAAATAAGTTAAACTCAACTTTCTAAAAATTTCTATTAAATTTTGATTAAAATTAACTAAAAATATATTTCATTTATTAATTAAACTACCCATAAAAAAACATATCCCTTTTAAACTCCATGATAGTGACCACCTCATCTTACCTCAAACATGAAATATTTAAAAACACACATTTATACCAGACAAAGTCTTAAACATTAACATATACATTATAATGTATTTTTGTTATGAAGCATGAAATATTTAAAAGCACACATTTATACGCACACAGTCTAAAAAAATTAACATATACATTATAATGTATTTGTGTTTGTTTTTCCATGTTAAGTATGTTATAATATGCATGGATGATCGTTATGTTAATGGAATAAAGAAATAATCGAAAGAATCACTTAATCAAACCTTTAAAACATAACATTATCGTGAATTACATTTCTATTTTAGGGATATTTTGAATTTTTTAATATTTTCATTATATTTGGGGCGCAATGTGTACATTATTTATATGAACATCAATGCATTATACCTAACGCATCATAATTTGCAGGGCACACTAATTACAAAGGACTCATTTTAAAAAGTTATATAGGAAAAAACGTCCTTACAAAAGATTGCTCATTTCTTTAAAAAAAAAAAAAAAAAACTTCGCCAAATATCGTTCATTTTTTTTTAATGCATAGTTAAGTTTACGAAAAACCCAATCCACTTTGTTGCAAAAGTGAAATAAAACCTTGTTTAAGGATTTTTATCAATTAGCCTAACAAATTTTGTGTGATCTTTTTCACCATTCATGTTGTAATATTGATTTCATTTGTTCTTTCCTCCTCCTCTTTTTTCGTCGTCAGAATCCTATTTGGTCGTATGGAATTGGGGGCTTTTTTACTTGGACTTTGTTAGTTTTAATGTTCTTTTTAATATAACTAATTTGGTTAGTATTTTGCAATTTGATTTTGAAATTTGGAGTGTTTTATTGTGTTAGAGGTATTTTTTGCCGAGTATAGTAGAGATTTGTAATATAATGTAATATCTGGTAAATCTTTCAAATTGGTCAAAATAAAAATTATAAATTAATAATTATATTTATAGTTAATAATTAAATTAGTCTAAATAATGTAAGTTATGAAACGAGAGAACACTAATTAAAATACCAAAAATATATATATGAAAAACAGTCTGAAAACGAACAATGTTGCTGTTGGAACAATGGTTTTTTTTGGTAAATTTCAATATTTTTTAGGTAAAATTCAACATTTTTTAGCAATGAGGTTAAGAATAAAATAGCATGATTCTGAAAAACCTTAAAATTCCAACGACTTTTAGGCACGACATTAAAGATAAAATATCATGTGTTGGAACAAACAATGCGCAGTGGAAATTTAAAAGGCATACACAACACATACAAAATCATAAAAAAATAACACAAAGATTTAACGTGGTTCACCCAACCAATCTGGGCTATATCCACCAAAATAGAGGCATCGGCAATCTTATTATTCAACAGGAGATTACAACAATTTTAATTCCTCACACACTCTCCCAAATCCTGTACGGGCTTATATTTTTATAGCTAAGAGTAGAAAACTGAATCATAAATCCTGTACGGGCTTATATTTTTATAGCTAGGAGTAGAAAACTGAATCATAAATTCTCTCACAACAAATATAGGATGCAATAACTCCTCCTCAACAAACATGGAGCTCATATAGCAACAAATCCTATTGTTGTCACCTACATGAGATTTTTGCCAAATTTAATAAACAGAAAATCTCCTCCTTGACAACAATTAGCCTGATACCCTGTTTCTTTATTATTTTATCTTTTCTGCAAGCCAAGAGAAGCCAAACACCAACGTAGCTTCTCCAACAAAACTGGTTTCGTGAACATGTCTGCACAATTTTCCTTTGTATGCACTTTTTCAAGAGAGACACCCCTTTCAGTGATAACCTGTCTTACAAAATGGTACTTGATAGGTATATGCTTTGATTTACTATGATAGGCCGAATTCTTAGCCAAATGTATTGCACTTTGACTGTCACAAAATAACTTGATGTTGTCCTGCAACCTACCAAATTCACCAAACAAACCTTTCAACCAAATCGCTTCTTTGCAAGCATGAGAAGCAGCAATGTATTCTGCTTCAGTAGTGGATAAAGCAACAATGTTCTGTAGCTTTGACATCCAGCTAATAGCTCCACCTGCAAGAGTAAAGACATACCCTGAAGTTGACCTTCTCTTATCCAAATCACCTGCAAAATCGGAATCAACATACCCGCAAACAAAT
>APFE031306853.1:121550-139264 GCA_000404065.3 Pinus taeda
ACATAAACTAGAAGAAAGCTTAAAATGGGAAGCTAAAGGGATTGAAACAGGCTTCACATTGTTCATACCAAACCTCAAGAGTATTTTCTCAATATACTTCTATTGTGATAGCCACAGCTTACCATTGCTTCTGTGTCTGAAAATATTCATGCCCAAAATCTGTCTTGCTGCTCCTACATCTTTCATATCAAATGTCCTAGCCATCTGAGCCTTTAACTTGTTGATCTCTATTATGCTTTTGCTTGCTAAAAGCATATCGTCAACATACAACACTAAGATAATGAGCATGCCATTACTTAATTTCTTAAAGTAAACACAATGATCATATTCACTTCTTATATAATTTTGACTCATCATGAAATAATCAAATTTCTTGTACCATTGTCGAGGCGACTGCTTCAGACCATACAATGATTTCTTGAGCCTGCAGACAAATTTCTTTTTACGATTTTGAACAAACCCTTCCGGTTGTTCCATGTAAATCTCCTCATCTAAATCTCCATGTAAAAATGCAGTTTTAACATCTAGTTACTGTAATTCTAAATCAAGTAAAGTGACTAATGCTAATACAATCCGAATTGAAACAATTTTTACAACTGGTGAAAATATCTCATGAAAATCAATGCTTGCTTTCTGAGAAAAACCTTTTGAGACCAGCCTTGCTTTGTACCTGTCCTCTGTATCATCAACACCCCTTTTTAATTTGTAAACCCATTTACATCCCACAGTTTTTCTGTCTTTAGGAAGTTCTACAGCTTCCTGATAGCACAAAGGTTCATCATCGTTAGTGGTTAAAGCAACGGAAGTAACATAATCATCATACCTTTTAGGAGGATGTTTCATTCTTGTGGACCTCCTTAAAGATGTTTCTGATACTTCCACAATTTGTTGATTATTATCTATAGGAACTTCTTCATGATCTGCATCTGAAATATGTTCATGATCTACATCTAAAACTTGTTCATGATCTGCATCTGAAACTTGTTCATGACTTGCATCTGAACCATGTTCATCTTGACTATCATCAGTATTTGAACTGGTTTCAAACTAAATGTGTTGAAGCTTAGATACATTATCATGTTTCAATTTATCATCTACATCTGAATTTTCAAGTGAGGATTCATTAAATTTAACATCTCTGTTAATGATGATCTTGTGAGTAGTAGGATCCCACAATCTGTATCCCTTAGTCCCATCACCATATCCAACAAAGATATATCTTTTTGATTTAGGATCTAATTTAGAACGTTGATGTTTCGGAACTAGAGCATATGCATCACAACCAAAAACTTTTAGTTTATAATAATCACAAGGATGACCTTTCCATACCTCTTGAGGAATTTTGCATCCTATCGTCGTTGATGGTGATCGATTTATCAAATAACAAGCTGTAGAAACCGCTTCTGTCCACAATTCCTTCTGCAAATTGGTGTTACTAAGCATACTTCTTGCTCTTTCTAAAAGAGTCTTGTTCATGCGTTCAGCAACTCCATTTTGTTGAGGAGTATATACAGTGGTCTTATGTCTTTCGATCCCATCGTCCTTGCAATAATTGTCAAATTCTTTTGAATTAAACTCACCACCATTGTCAGTTCTTAAACATTTAATGGTTATTCCAGTGATGTTTTCAACTAATGCTCTAAACTGTTTGAAAACTGTAAATACATCAGACTTCTTCTTTAACATGTAGACCCACACTTTTCTAGAGAAATCATCAATAAAAGATACAAAATATGACGATCCTCCATATGAGGTTGTAGGGGATGGACCCCAAAAATCAGAATGGATATAATCAAGGATTCCCTTACTAGTATGTTTTCCAGTTTTAAACTTCTGCTTGCTTTGTTTCCCAAACAGACAATGTTTGCAGAAATCTAACTTAACATACTTTAAATTAGGAAGTAACTTATGATCAAATAAAATCTTTAAACCTCTTTCGCTCATATGGCCCAACCTTTGATGCCATAAACGAATAGAATTACTGTCGTTTTTAGACACAGTAGAAACATGATCTGACTCTGTTCTTCCTTCTAACTGAAAAATATTTCCAACTTTCTTTGTCTTCATTACTAGTAAAATTCCTTTATAAACTTTCATTACTCCACCTTGAATAAAAGTTTTATATCCATTAGTGTCTAGTACTCCTAGTGAATTGAGGTTTTTTCTTAATTCAGGTACATGTCTTACATCAGTTAGAATTTTATTTGTCCCATCAAACATTTTAAGTTGGATGCTTCCGATTCCCACAATGTTACATGTGCCATTATTTCCCATGTAAAAAACTCCATCATTGATTGATTTATAAGTCTTAAACCATTCTCTATGAATGCACATGTGATTTGATGCTCCATAATCTAAGAGCCAATGTTGATCATGATTAGACAAATTAACTGATAACACTTCATCACTCATACCTGAAACAGATGTCGAACTTGTATCTGTTGTGTTTGCTTCTTTCTTCTCTGTCGAAGAGTCTTCTTTGGATGTTTGTTGTCTCTTCCAACAGTCCTTCTTCAAATGTCCCGATTTGCCACAAAACCAACACTTTACCTTACTCTTCTTCCCTTTCGATTTTGAACGCGAGTCGTTGTGCTTACTGAAGCATCTTTCTTTAGAACGACCTCTGACCATCATTGCTTCAGATGTAGAAGTTTCTGAATTTGACCTCTTCTTTGTCTCTTTGGACAACAAAGCTCCAACAACATCATCAAATTCAAGGGTTTTTGATGAACTAAGACTTATAGAAATAACAAAATGATCCCATGACTTGGGCAACGAGCATAATAAAGTTATAGCTTTATCTTCTGGTTCAAATTTACTTCTATACTTTCTAATTACACCAGAAGAGTATTAAAGGTATTCAAATGATCAGTAATAGATGTACCTTCCTTCATTCGCAAACTGTACAACTATCGCTTCAAAAGAATCCTATTGGTTAAGGATTTTGTCATGTACAGCTTCTCAAGCTTTGTCCACAAACCAACAACAGTTTTCTCTGACACGATGTTAAACAAAACATCATCCGCCAAACACAGGCGAATACTGCTCAGTGCTCTTTCATCCAAGTCGCTCCATTCATCATCTTTCATGGTGTAAGGCTGTTTGGCTTTTCCCAACAACACCTTCGCCACGCCTTGTTGCACAAGTAGATCATACATCTTCACTTTCCAAATCTCAAAGTTGTTTTTGCCATTGAACTTCTCGATCTCAAAACGAGCACTTTGAGTTTTTGCCATGTTGTAACAAACAAAATCTCCAATTCCAACTTTTTAATAAATGTAGTTTTTATTTAAAAAATGCCTTTGCCTAATACTATAATGCCTTTACTCTATAATAAAATGCCTCTGTTGTACCATGTCATGGCATATCACAATTTAAAAAAAAAATTGCAATTTTACCAAAGAGAAAAATGCTTGGCGCTCCTTGACAGCAAAAGATCCGTGCCACAAACAAAATCCACGCGAGTCAAGAAATTGGCGCACTTAATCCATGCGTTTCGGCGCCAATTGGGATTTTGGTGCACTCGCGCGAGTAGAATGCTCAAATTCGTGCCAATGGGCATGCTTGTTCCTAAATAAATCGTGCCAACCCTTCCTTTGGCTCAAAATTGGCGCGACTGTTCCCGACGAAACCGCGCCAACGGCAAAGCTCCACCTTCCGCAACAGACTTGGCATCTCTGTCACACGTACCAGCTCCACAACATGCTCTGATCCCAATTGTTGGAGCAAACAATACACAGCGGAAATTTAAAAGGCATACACAGCACATACAAAATCATAAAAAAGTAACACAAAGATTTAACGTGGTTCACCCAACCAATCTGGGCTACATCCACCAAAACAGAGGCATCGGCAATCTTATTATTCAACAGGAGATTACAACAATTTTAATTCCTCACACACTCTCTTCACTCCCAAATCTTGTATGGGCTTATATTTTTATAGCTAGGAGTAGAAAACTGAATCATAAATTCTCTCACAACAAATATAGGATGCAATAACTCCTCCTCAACAAAAAATGGAGCTAATATAGCAACAAATCCTATTGTTGTCACCTACATGATATTTTTGCCAAATTTAATAAACAGAAAATCTCAACATCATGTCTTTGAAAACACTTGAAATTCCAACAATTTCCAGTCATAGTGTTAAAAATAAAATACTTATAATTGTTTCTAACCATAACATTAAAGATAAAATATCATGGCCCAAAAAAACCTTAAATTTTTGACAATTTTTCAACCATGGAATTAAAACCAAAGATCATGACTACAGAAACCTTAAGTTTTCAACATGTTTCAAACATGGCATTATGGAAAAATTTTATGACTAAAAATTCTTTAAAAATAAACACCTAAATGAAAGAGTCATTATACCAAGAGTAATTTTTTTTAAATGATAAATGTATAATGACTTTAAAATCTTAGTCTAAGACAACTTGACACATTGCAACAAAAATTTAAAAATCAACCATAACTCAATCCATTGTAATGAAAACTTAAAGAGCGACCCTGAAATTGACACATTGTAGGGGCGAACCCAATTCATTATAAAAAAAACTTTAAAACCAACTAGCAAATTGACACATAACAAGATCAGGTTGTTATTTGAGGATCGACACTGACCTTATAGAAAAGAATAAAATAAAACACACACACACACACACATATATATATATATATAACATTGAAAAAAATAAAAACAATAACAAAAACAAAATAACGCAGAAAGTTCAAAAAATAATAACAAGTAAATAAAAAATATATATTAAAATATAAATAAATTAAAAAACATGACAAAAAATAAACGAGCAACGAAACAAAAATTAAAGCAATGAAAAGAAAAACTAAAAACACACACATATACAAAAATTTAAAAAACAATAAGTAAAGCAAAAAACACATGTCTGGAAAACCCTTAAAAAACAAACATCTTAGGATGAAAAGTGAAAAGATGAATAAAGCAACTTGCAAAATGGTTGAATAATCAACATTTTAAAAAAAATTGTGCATACTTAAGATATAAGAAAATTTAATGTGTCAAAAATATGTCTTAAAAAAATGTTGATGTTTTTCAAAATCTGCATTAAAAACACTAACATTTAAAATAAATATATCCACACTTAATACATTAGCAAATTTAAAGTGCCAAAAATAAGCCCTCTAAAAAAAGGGGTTGAAGATGCATCAACACTTTTCAAAATCAACTTGAAAATCACTGACATTTAAAACAAAAATGTTCAGACTTGATACATAAGAAAATTTAAAATGTCAAAAGTATGGTCCAAAAAGAAAATGTGTATTCTGAATTAGCACTTTTCAAAATCAAATGATTTTTTGCTATCTCAAAAAAATGGGTACTCAGTACAGTTCTCGTTTGATAGTTTATATTGGTAGATCTATTTAACTATAGATGTACCAAGTGTTAAGAGGGATCAAATCTCTTGATATGCAAATCTCTTTTAGAGTGAAAAGTGATTTAATCCCTCTCGACGCTTGGTAGATCTGGGATTAAAATGGATCTAAGTTGGCATTATATTGGAACATTATTGCCTCATATTTAATTCAACTATATTGTCAAGTGTATAAACTTCTATATGGAAAATCAAATATTGTTGTTGATCACATTGAGTCATCATTTATGTGTTGTTGCACTAATGCATGTTTATGGTATTAGAAAATTGGTGGCTTTTTTTAATAACTAAGGTTTTTTCTTATGTGATAATTGGACATTTCATTTTAATTTTTAAAACTTCATTAGTTTTGTTTTTATTATTAATTAAGGTGTAATACTGGCAGTTATATGATTATTATTGGAAAGTTATAATTAATTTATTAAAGTTGGCGGTAGATATTGTTGGATATTTAAACACTTGGTAGTTAAGATTAACTTGGTTTGATATGTTTTTAGGTAAAAGTGTTTTTCTTTAGTATGCATTGGTAGTTATATAATCCAATGGTCAAAACATGTTTTAGACATAAAGTGATCCAATTGTTCATATTCTCCTCAATACTAATGACTAGTATATTAATCTATGGGATAACATCTGATTGGTCCATGATTTCTATTTAGAGAACATGGTGGGTATTTGTTGAAAATCAATTATGAGTTTCTCTAACTTCATTCGAAAGTGTTTCATGGGACAATTCTCAACTACTCTACTTACAATAAGGAGCTTTATGCCCTTGTACAAGTTGTTAAAAGGTAGAAACACTATCTGATGAAACTATCATCCACATAGATCGCTAGCCCCTACAGTATCTACAAGCCAAGACTAAGCTACAACAAACCAAATAATACAACTAGATGGGGTTCTTATAACAATTTCATCAAGCCATTAAGTATAAGAAAGGTCACACAAATAAGTTGATTATAGGCATGTTTTTAATGCCACCCACATAAAAAAGTATAGCTTTGGAAACTATAATGCACATGGAGCATTTCACCCATGATGCATACATAGAGGCATACACAGAAGATGAGGATTTCAAGGAGGTGTTTCAATAGCTACATGGCTTTATTCATGTAGAAGATGGTGATAGGAGCGTTGAAAGTTATCTCTAGAATAAATTACTCCATAGGTTGGACAAGATTTTTGTTTCTAAAGCTAAGCAACAATATCTTATCAAAGAGGCTCACACCTCCAAGTTTGCAAGAAATTTTGGTATTCGGAAGACAATTATCAAATTTTCGAAGTATATGTACTAGCTTAGAATGTAAGAGGATGTCGTACAATACATTAGAGGATGTATGTTTTGTTGTACCAACAAGCCTAGTAATAGGAAGCAAGGTCTACACTATTCCTTACTTGTACCCACTCATTCTTCGAAAATCATTTTCATGGATATTATGGGAGGTTTACCAACAACCAAGAAGGGACATGACTACCTATTTGTGGTAATTCAAAGGTTAACGAGATGTGCATTCTCATGCCCTATAAAAATACCATCAAATGGAATGACACAAAAATCTTATTATTTGAACAAGTCTTCGTGTACTTTAAGATACCAAGGAGCACCATGTTAGATAGGGACACTAGATTTCTCAAATCATTTTGGGCTATGTTGTGGGAGAAGATGAACATGAATTTTAAAAGGTCTAGAAAATTCCACTAACATACAAATGGGTAGAAAGTAGTAGTCAACCTATCTTTGGTGTGTCTTTTGAGGGGTTGCAATCAAAAGCATCCAAAGACCTAGGATGAAAATATGATCTATATACAATACTCTTATAACAAATTTGTCTACACTTCTACTTGTAAGTTGTCTTTTGAAACTTGATTTAGATATTAACCACCTTTGCCCTTGAATGTTGCATATCGATAACAAGGGAGGGTGAGGGAGGATCTCACATGAGATGCATTAAGAACATAAAATAATGTTGAGAAGAATAGGAAAATCCATTTACAAGTACATGAGATGCTAAAGAATTCATAGGAAAAATACAAGTACATGCATGACCAATAGAGGGTAGAGATGTCATTCAAAGTGGAAAAATACAAGGTCTTGGTAAGAAGATTGAGACTTTGTCTTATGGTCCTTTTGAGATATTGGAAAAGGTGGGAGATAATGCCTATATAATTAGTCTTCCCTCATACATACACATTTACTCAGTAGTGAATGTGGAGAATCTCATACTTTATTAGCCTTCCATGTTGGATTCGGAGAAGGGTTAGGTCTTATCTTCCATACAAGACTTAGCACCATACCGTTAGGTGAAGTTTCCTTAGATATTTGACTAAGCTTCTAAGGGATATGGTACTTTGAGAAGATAGAGTAAAAATTTCCTCACCTCATTCAATAAAGCTTTTGGGGACCAAAAGCCTCCTTGAATGGGAGGTATGATTCAAATTGGATCATTATGTTATTTTTCATCTATCTTGATGCTTTTAGAGTGGAAAAATTGGAGAGGTAAGTTTATAGGGCCATTTTAATGATAGGTCCTAGTTTTGAGAATTGGGGTATGAAACCTTTTAGAGCCATTTTGAGGCATTAAACGATGTTTTGTGGGATAAAATCCTTTCACTTTGTGAGATCCTCTAGCATTGTTCCACACCTAGAGACACTTCCAATGGTGCCAGAATCACATCAAATGGAGTTTGTATGCAAAATTTATGGCTCTCACAAGTTGGCCTACCATATTGACCACCATGGTATGAAAAGTAGCCACATCAACCCTTGTTACTTATGCATATGATGCTAGCCATGGGTGGACTTCTAAGAAGACTCTAGAAATTCCATACATGTAACTCTAATGGAGGGTTAGGGGACTCAAACTAATATGAAAAGTTGGCTATTAGGCTATGTCAAAAACTGGAGGAGTAGAGGTGTCATTCTATGCTATTGTATTTTGTGTCGTAATTGAGCAAAACAAATAGGAGTGAGAAGTTAAAGAGCAAAATAAAGAGGTTAAGGTTCTATAACAACCTTACATGCCACAAGTCTAAGATAACCCCATAAAGAGTACCTCTTCCTTTGTACTTGCATATTTCCATACTAGAGAAAAGAGAATAGAGTATTCTCACCTTCTAACAAGATATTCTTTCTTAAGGATTTCCCATGGGAAAAAATGTTTTATAGTTACGCAATGTGTGTATTTATTTTTATTCTATAGTTCTTGCATTTTAACTAATTTATTCATTTAAACATTAAAACAATAAATACAAAGAGATCTAAAAATAATTAACATTCACACTAAATATTTTATATTTTAGTAAATATATTATAATAAATTTATTTAATCCAATATCTACAATAATTTACTAATCAATATTTAATATAACATAATAAATCACACTAATACCAATATCCATAAAACAATCAATCCATTAATTTTAATTATTATTTTAAAACAT
Source organism: Pinus taeda (assembly GCA_000404065.3). NCBI lineage: Eukaryota > Viridiplantae > Streptophyta > Pinopsida > Pinales > Pinaceae > Pinus > Pinus taeda. The sequence continues at coordinate 130,405 of APFE031306853.1, forward strand.
TACAAATTATTAAAACTTAATAAATGCACAATTTTATAATAACAAATTTTCAACGAAAACTTTCAAATCTTCTTTTCCTAGATAAAAAGCAGAGCACAGTATTCATCTAGAAATGAAGGATTAAGATTAAAGATATTACTTTTATTATAACTCTGATTACTTATTGTTTTAACATTAAAAATTAACGAATAAAAAAATATATCTTCACTTCTTATAATAACAATAATGAAAAAAAGATATACCTGTCCTTACGATAAAAAAATATAAATACCTTCACTCATAATAACAATATCGTACTTTAAGCTATTATGCAAACAATTTTATCTAAATTGTATTTAATATCGATGTGCAGAAGCTCTACTCTAAACATAACCGAAATTTTTTATCACAGTACTATCCAATAACCATGAAGGCCAAAAATGGGCGTTCCAACAATATTTATCACATAAATCTCCGACTGCCATGAAGAGCCAAAAATGGGCATTACATTCACATAATTCTACCACGGCCATGAAGAGCCAAAAATGGGCATGACTTAATACGATTTATATTGAAGCTTATTAGACGTCCAAAACAATTTGCAATCTAGTTATGCAGTGAAGGGAGAACTCACGCAGGAAGCACTCTTATTCTGAACAGACTCTGCATCCTGAAATACCAAACCAGGAATTCAAAAAGACACATTCTACATACTCATAAACCAAGCAAGATTGGCCCTGGCGACTGATACAAACTTCTTCTGGCTTAACCATATTAGGCTTTTGCTGACCATTGCAGCAGTCCAGACTGACTCCCCTTCAGGACATCCAAAAGACAAAGAAAGCAATACAGAGAAGCGAACGGGCCATGCCCAGTGAAGCCCCTATAAGAACACCCCTGTGCAGCCCACTTTCTGATTTTGATGGAGGAGGTGAACTAGTTGGAGATGATGATGAAGGGGGCGTATCAGTAGTTGGAGGTGGAGGTGTACTTGATGGAGATGGAGATGGAGATGGAGGTGGGGATGCAGATGGGGATGGAGAGACGGGTGGAGATGGAGGTGAAGCAGTAGGAGCAGCTGGAGAGGGAGATGGGGATGGTGAATGAACTTGAGCAAGCTTAGGCAATTTGGAAAGGGGAATCAAAATTGTAGAATAAGGATTTAGGGTCGAATTCTTACCATTCTGAGATTTCAAATTCTGCTGCTCTGCTCCAAACTTCTTGCTGATACTTGACAGAGAATCTCCCTTCTCCACAACGTATGTTATCAGCATCTTGTTCCCACTTCCCAGTTGAGCTTTTGATGGGCATTGGCATCTGATTGGAAAAGTGGCAATAGTCCCACCTTGAAGGTCTGTGGGTACCAGGGTAGGGTTTGCAACCTCTACAGCTTGGTATGTTGTCAAATTCTCAAATTTCCTAGTTGAAACCCCATAAAAAGTATCGTCGTCCCCTATTGTGTAAGAGATATTGGCCTGCGAGTAGTTCTTCATGCATCCACAGGTTATAGGAACGAGCAAAGGTTGCCCATCAGCTATTGACAATGTATCGGTAGGCAGGCCACTCGCGTTTGCTATATGGGAACTTTGTACCGTCCCAAATAAGTCACTGATATTTCGCAGATTAAGAAAATCAGGAGCTTGGGCTTTGTAAAAGGCATATGTTTTACATGGCGATGGGGCGCTGGAACAGGCATAGCCCGTGATACTGGGCTGTGAATCCTGAGCTTGGGTTCTAACAGCCACAAGAAGAAGAAACGAAGAAAGAAGTAACAGGACTCGATGTCTGTTCGCCATTATTGAAAAACCCTGCAACATCTGTAAAGGAATGGAATTTGATGGATTGAGCACAGAGGACTATGCCTTACCAGTAGTACATGGAATCTGTGCTGCTGAATAAGCAGGGTATTCCAGTATAAATAACATATTTGAAATTTAAGCAGCTTCTAGGTATTTTTAGACCCAAAGCATTGTTACCCGATTGAACCTGTTACCAGACTAGAGTAACAAAAAGACTTCAGGGCCATTAGTCTAGGTCAGTGTCTGAAAGTGGGTTTACTGGAAAGACTTTAGCTCGTGTAAGGGAAAGACTTCAATGTTATTGGTTGAGGTGCAGATCAGAGTGAGCACTCTTAACGCGGCAGAGAAAATGAGACAGAAGTGACTTTTAGGGATGGAATTTCGAAATGACACCGCCTGTCAAATTTGACGATGTAGCCGATTCCTTTATTTTATTTTTTTTCAGTTTTTGGGAAAGATGGTCATGGCATTCGAAAACTTTAGTCATATATTATGGGAAAATAAGGTGGTGAATTTTACAGTTTAGGGTGATGTGTGATTTTATTGGGTTGAATAGGGAATGTATATATATATATATATTAAATATATATATTAATATATATTTAAATAAAAATAAATATTAATTAAAATAATGTATATAATAATAAAAAAATGAATGAAATATATTTATTCAAATTTTCAATCAGAAATAAAATATTTTGATATTTATATTTTAAAATAAAATAATTTTATATTAATTTTAAAGACAACAAAATTTTCACTCATCTCTATTTTGTTTTGCTGCCAACAATATTAATTAATAACAAATTGTAAAAATAACTGTTTTTACCTCTAGCTTGAGCTGTTTAGGTGGCAACACAATATTAGTCAATGCTAATAAGTTGTATAAACAGCAAGATCATGTACTCTTTTTTCTTTATTCTAAGCAATAACAAAAAAATGTTGTTTTGCTGCCAGCAATATTAATCAATACTGATAAATTGTAAAAATAACCGTTTTTACCTCTACCTTGAGCTGTTTAGGTGGCAGCAATATTAGTGAATGAAGTTGTATAAACAGCAAGATCATGTACTCTTTTTTTTATTTTAAGTAAAAAAAAAAAAATCTTTGTTGTAGGAAAAAAAATTAAAGAGAAATAATAAAAGTAAAATTTATATTTTCACTTTGACTATGAATAAGATGTAAAATTTTTATATTTTTAAAAAGTATTTCAGAATACTTGAATAAATTGTTGGAATTTTGGGCTCAAATTTGGTTGTCTAGAACCTAATTTGGTTCTTGTTGTCTGTGGCTTGAGGGTTTCTGAACTTATAGTTAACCATTTTTAAGATAGCAAGTGATTTTCTTGGATTTAAGATAGCAAGCAAGCGAGGGCTTTGATCTCTGTGGTTGTCTTTGTCGCTACACATTTTGTTCTCTGTTGTAGGGGATCCTGTGAGATCAATCTTGCAAATATTAAGTCTCAACAACTCCCAAATATTAAATCTCCAGATGGCTCCCAGCGTTGCGAAAATAGTTGTTGGCTCAGTTCCGTCCACCTCTAGGGGGCAAGCTCCTGCCCATATCGTCAGTGAAGCCCCAGCTCCCACTCTCCAGGTGGTCCAGGCCTCACCTGATGAAGCTTTGAAGTTTTCTGAAAGTGCCATAATCTGCCAGTTCAATGATTTTTTGTCGCGGCTGACAACTCTCCACAGTTGGATCTCGGAGATATGGAAGCCTGTCATTTCTGATGCAATTAATAGCTACCCCTGTGCTAGGGGTTTCTTTATAGTAGATTTTGAAAACCCTGAAAGCAGACAATGTATTCTAGATTTTGGCCCTTGGTTTTGGGAAAACTCGGGCCTATTCAAGAAGCCATGGAACCCATCATTCGATCCCTCAACAACAGTCATAACCACAACCCTAGTTTGGGTGAGATTGCTAAACTTACCCTTGCATCTTTGGAATTTCTTCTCGCTAAAAGCCATTGGAAATGCAATTGGGAAATTTTACTGCAGGTGCCCAGAAACAGAGGAATATGCCAGAACCATCTATGCACACATCTGTGTGGAAATGGACTTCAGCGTCGGATTCCCGACTAAAATAAACCTAACAAGTAAAGACTATGTGTGGAACCAAAAACTCAATTATGAAAGTATCATCTTCAGATGTCGATCCTGCTTTGAGACAGGCCATCTAGCCAAAAATTGCCCAAAAGCCTCCCAGGAAAATTCTGCTAGAAAAAATTACCACAGATCTACATGGTGGGAAGAAGCACAAAAGGAACACTACACTGTCATCAAAGAAGAATACTCTCGAGAAAACTCTGAATCACAAGAAATCAGGCACAAAAGAAACAACTGTCAAGACAAGTAGGGGAAAGTGAACTCGACAACCCCTCAAGCATCAACAGTTATGAGGATTCGAATACCGCACAAAATAAATCTTCATTTACAAGCAAAGCAGATCTCCTAGACCAAACTTCTTCTCCGACTATCTTCAAAAGGACGAACACAATAGATCAAAAAGCTAAGACAACAATGTCCCAAGAACCAAAAGAGATGAAGGAAATGCAAGATAAAGGAAGTTGGAAGACCGTAGAGAGAAAAAAGAAAGCTACAGCGCCAATCTCGCCAAGAAAGATGAGGAGCCAGATAATTAAAAACCAAAAAAGGTATAGGCCTGATAGACCAATTTGGTCTCAGTGGATGTTAACCACCACCACCACCACCATCATCATCATAAACTAATTTATTTCAAAGAAATTTTATTAATATGTATATAGTGAGAGTTAAAAAAAATTATGTTAATATTTACAATAATAAATATTCAATACCCACAAAAATAATTGAAAGTAAAAGAAATCAATTAGTTCCTAACCTGCTTAGATCCATCAAATACAAGGAATCAAATCTTTAGAGGTGCACAATTTTTCTCAAGTTTTGTTTTTAAAAAAGATCTTAAGAGATTTGATCCCTCTAGGTGATTGATAGATCTGGAGTTAAGATGGATCTAGGCTGATATATATTTTGAGTTTATAAAATTCAAAGTTAGAGTCTAATGGTGGTATCTTTTGGAGTATTTTTGCACACTTTTTTAACATAAAAACATTCAGAATTTGGAAAGAATTTTGTCACGCGGAATGAGTCGATCTTGCGGACAAGACAGACCTTCCTAGAATCGAATGAAGACCTAATGACAAACAAACCAACCAGACACTATATTTCTCTAAATGTGCTTTATAAATAATGGCAAACAAATGTGTTTAAGGGCCTACCTCATGTCCAACGCAAGTTCGGAGATGCCTTCGCTCCTTGATCCAAGTAAGTTCCTTTGTCACAAACCTGCAAGCACAAACAAGGAAAACAATTAAATAGCACCTGAATAACCAATATTATAAAACATATTTAACATGAAAGTCAAGGATTCCATGAAACAAATAACATGAGATACTTGTTGAGAAAAATGAGTCTGATTGTATTAATTCAAAAGAAGAATAACTTTACAAACTTTGCCTTGACGCTGTACAAGCTCCTCCCAGGGTCCAACAAGAATTCTCCTCTACTTTGACAAGCTTCATTCACTCCCCAATGAAGCCAAAAAGGTATGTGATCTCTCCTCTTAAGCTCAACTAGGAAGTCTTGATTTCACCAGCATTTACCCTCAAAAATGTTCAGCGTCTAACCTCCCTAGCCACTAACCCAATGCCTCAATTTATAGTGCAATGGAGGGCAGTTACTAGGTCCTCCTTCAAAGGGATAGAATCCTCCTTCAAAGGGATAGCTCCTCCTAATAAGGGATTAGCTCCTTCTCTTTTGGGATGCATGAACAACTTTGGAGCAAACAATCCACGTCAAAATTCCTTCTAGAATTAACCCAAAGTGAGTTTTTTAAGATAAAAATTGTGCCTTTTGACTTTCACAAGGGTACGCACCCTCCCCTTTACATACATAGCGTATAAGTACGCAGGTACTCTGAACAAAGAGTGCGGGCCCGCAGGCAAAAGTGAGAGAAAGTGCGGAACCAGAGTTACATTGCTTTTTTTATATCTTTCTCTCATTTCCAAAGCTTATTCTGAAGAGCTGAGGTTTGAGACGTGCTGAGGAGGCTAGTATAGGTGGTGATAGACCCATACTGACTGCAAATAATCAAGGTGACGATATTTTTGTGTAACACCTATGTACAAAAATAACTATTAGGGGCTCCAAAAGACATTTTGTTATATTACATTTTAGGGTATAAAAAGGTATATTCAAATAGAAATGAAGTTTTTGAAGAGTGATCCAGGTGGATGTTGGTGGCCACCCACCTATCCCATTTGGACACCTACAACTGTCTCTTTCAGTTTTTTTCAATTTCGTAAATTGTAGCACAGTTTACTATTTTTAGCAGTTTCTCGGGTCCTGAACTTCCGAAGTTGTTTTAAGGCCCTAAACGACTTTTTTTGGGAAATCTGGGGGCTACATGGGTCCATGGGCCGATGTTGCCTTTCCAAAAGTTGTAGTGCTTGGATGGATCTTTCTAATGAGTTATTGTATGCGTCAAATGGAGATCGTATGCCAAAGTTACGACCTCGAGAAATTGATGTACCAATTTATCCAAACGGGGCCCACAATTTGGCGTTTCATCTTCGAGGGTTAGGTTTTGGGATGTGAAGGGATTTTCATTATTTCTCAACAATAAATAGGCCTTCGAGCCTCATTGTAACACAATTTAGAGGCATGTATCCACCACATCTCTTCTCAGATATAAGCTACCATTGCCCTAGCTGGTTTATTTCCATTTCTGTTTGTAAGCATATTTCAGTATTTTACATTAATGAAATGAAGTATTATTTCCACTGAATATTTTTGTATATGGTTATCTCTATATTTTGTTGTGTTCCTGTTTAAATCTGGATCAAAGAGCTCTTTGTAGAGTCACTTATTTTTATGTAATCAAGATTGAAAAATTAGTTAAAAAAGAGTTTACAATAAAAAAACATTTAAAACACAAGAAGGGTAAAGGTGATTGGGATTCTTAGAGTAAAGGAAAAAGAAAATATATCCAACCTTAAGAAACTATTGAATGCCACATGCAAATAATAGGAATGAGAATTCATAAAAGGACATGAAAAAATGGTGCAATAACCACACACGTAGCAAGGATGCCTTTGATAAGACTCCCCAACTACTAAATCATGCTTACTCTATCTCCCACTTACTCTAATGAGTAATATGAGTAATAAGCATTTGTATTCAAGCATCATAGTGGGATTATGTAGATCCTCCTCAGCTCAATATACCTAGCTTAAAATCATTGGGCACTGTCCAAATCTACAATGATAATTCCACATGAATTATCACTTCTAACACCTATCCCTTTGTTCATCAGTTCAAATATTGAGGATTGTGTCCCTTCCTTAGGAGGAGGTAATCATAATATCTTCCTTGTTGTTTGTTCTAACATTGCCCATCCCAAAACCACAATCCTTTTTTGGGAACAATTATTTGCATTCAGGTATCAATCATCGCTTTGACTTGGGTTTAGCAACTTTGTTCTCTGTCATTGAGTGGGGTGTTTTGATTATCAACTTGTTTGTGGGATGGGACTACGGAACTCAATATTAATATTTATTGGGTTTAGATTGGGCTTCATATCTCTTGCTTTGGCTAAAAAATTCACATGTTTCCTCCTCCTCCTCATCTTGAGTGACATATACAATCAAATTTTTACCCAACTTGTGATGCACAATGAGATTTTTTTTGATAAGTAGTTAAAATTTTAGATATTTCCACTATCTCTTTGCAACTAGGAATATGTGTATATTGTTATATTGGGAAATATTGGAAGATAGACTTATCTACACATACATGGTTGGAATTTTGAAACACTATTCTTTGGTAGGAAGCTAATTTTGCACACCTCTATTATAAGCATTTGATACAACCTCTTTTATTTATATATAATTCCCAATTCTTATTTAAAATAAAAGAAAAGAAGAAATGTGTGTAATTTCTCATCAAAGTGAAACATAAATCTTAGGTTGGATAAGATATTTAGATTAACCCCAACACCAAATTGATTTTCAATGTAAACAATATAAATTCAAAAGTGGTTGATTTATTGGTGAAGAGTGAGGAGTTGTTTACTCGAGTGTAAGGGTCAATTCACATGAAGGTTGTTCCTAAGTCATGGGGTCATCTTAAGGCAGTGGTTGAATGTGTTATTGAACCTAAAGAGGTTTCATTAAATGATCTTGTGGCTAATGTATGCATAAGTGGAGAAAATTCCATTCCCGTGTATCTCAAATTGAAACACTAGTGAGGAATGAGGAGTTTTTAATTGATGACCAAGGTTCAATTCCCACAAGGGTGTCTGGCCCATGAGGTTTCCATGTGGGTTACTAGATGTAGTGTTTAAATATGTGAGGCTTGCACTACATTCCTTGTGCACACATAAGTAGATCAAATCCCACTTCCTTGTCATCCTTAAGATCGAACACTGACCAATCATTATGACTATCTTTATAATTTGTTAATAGGCCATACTAGAAGAAATTACCACACCTAAAATGTATCATGTTTAAGAAAAAAAGATAACCTTTTGGATTTGTGCCATAGCTTTTGATTTTGAACTTTGTTTTGGGTTCTCTTTACACCAAAAGGAAGGTATTGAAAGGATCTAAAACCTTTTTGTTATACAATTTTTCTTGATTCCTCATGGATTTTCTATAGCATGCATTTTACTTCTACAAGCGGAAAAAAAATACTTTCAAAAGATGTTTTTCCATGTGCCAATTTAAATTTCACTATTGGAAAATCCAAGAGGGATTAAGAAAAATGTATAACAACAAATTTGTATGTATGTTCAAAACCTTTTCTTAATATATATAATGTATGCTACCCAACACCTATAGGTAGTGTATATAGGAGAACATTTTTCTCCTAGATGGTCCTCAACCGACAGCTAGCAGCCCCTTGCAACCACCAAATAACTCAATGTGCCATTATCTATGTCACCTGAGCTAGCCATGTGGTCCCTCACCCACTTATTATGAATGTATGTTTGAAGGTGGGCCTCCAGACCCCAAAGGTATGAATTTTCATTGGTATACTTGAGTA